>BQNB010024612.1:25896-60514 GCA_026074375.1 Tanacetum coccineum
GGCTATGATTGGTTCATTGGGTCTATGACAAATGTTGGGTCTATATTGAACTTTTGGCAATTACTATAATATAGTGTTACATAAACACGTTTCTATGTTTTGTAGAAAATTTAATTCTCTTCTTTTTTCTTACAAAACTATTTCTTCCGTCTCAAAATTATTATCCACAGATAAGAAATACATAGTTTAACAATAATGCATTAACTGCTTTTTGATTTCTACAAAAGCACCCAAAATTTTTTTTACCCCTTGATAATTAATTATTGTTTCTTTTATTTTTGTAAATATCAATTTGGATTAAGGGTAACATAGTAAATTTAAACAAACTCAACTATTATTTTTAAAAGTGGACAATAATTTTGAGACAGACGAAAAAGAAAAAACGAACAATAATTTTGAGACGGAGGTATTACAAAATATAAAATTAAAAAAAAATCTCCAACTAATTAAGATTGCTTTGAAATGAAGCATATGAAATCTTGTGTGGTGTTGGTTCGCATAAGAAAACTTCCATGTAGAACACTATCTAATTAAAGAACAATCAATTTCATCTCAACCATTCATTTTTATTCTATCTAATGATTTAGATCAAATTCTATTTTAATTTAATTAAAAAAACTCACTTTCGTTTTATTTTTTTAAAATTGAATATCTCTCAAACCGTTAATCGTTACGCAAAACAAAACATACAATCGCGACGAGAATTAAATCATCTTTTTATAAAGGGGCAATTTTATATATTTTCGACGAATTTGTTTTTCTGATTTTTTTTTCTGTCACGTCTGAAAAAATCACATGTGATTTCATAAAATCACATGTGATTTTTTCAGACGTGACTGAACAAAAAACATTCGAAAAAAAGTTTGTCGTAAGTATATAGAAGTGCCCCTCTATAGAAAGACAAAAAAATAATCGTCGCGATGGTGTATTTTTTTTTTTTTGACGATTGACCGTTTGCAAGATATTTTATTTTTAAGAAAAATGTGGAAAGTGAGTTTTTTTATTTTGATGAAAAAATAAGTGGCTATGATTCACCAATTTATTCTATAATAATGTTTTATAAGGATCTCACCTCATGATTCGATGTAAGCAATTACTTTTTTAAATCAAAGTTGCATGGACTAAAAAGAGGCACAAAGTGACCAAATAATTCCATCAATAATGTTTTTTTACATGGGTTTCTGATTAAACATTTTGAGCCGACTAATCATAAGGCGATTATCATTTTAAATAGCTTGGAGTCGGTGCATGTGAACCTCTTTGACAACAAGAGGATTAATCTTCTCTCCGTTGAATTCAAACACTTAGGGCGTGTTTGGTAAAGAGAAATGGGGGCAAAGAAATGAATTTTCGTTGTTTAATTCCATGAATAATTAGATTATACGTCATCTCTCGTAGGTCCTCTAACTACCCCACTTGAGAGAATAGATGAACACTTTTACTTACGTATACAACTTTTACTTTGTTATGATTTTTTTTAATTTATTAATTTTTTTTTCTTGTTTCACCTTTTATCTTTTGTATTAAAAGTATTAAATAAAATCATTGCATATGTTTTGTTAGATAATGAGTGTATAAGATGATATGTGTCAACTCATATTTTGTTCAAATTGAAGGGTACGATATCGGACTCATACTTCTCAATTACTTTGGACAATGCCAGCAACAACACATCGGCCATGAATAAACTAAGATTAAAATACAACCCACCAATGGGGGGTAGATTTTATCATAGTCGTTGTGTTGCACACATCATACTTGGTTGTGCAAGTGGTTTAAAGGTCCCCATTGTTAATCAAATGAAAGAGGCTTTCAAAACAAATGTTAAAAGATGTTTTCAAAATCTGGTGAGAAAAACCCGTAGTGGTATCTTAAAATTTGTACGATGAAGACAAAACCTTAGGTATTCGCAAATTGGGACATCTGAAACACGATGGGAACTCCACTTTTGAAATGTTCGAAAGTGGTTTGAAACGCAACTAACGTTGAGTCATTTTCATGACATATTGGTCATGCAAGACATGGTAGAAGGTTTAAAAATTCCCGGAATGGAATATTGGGGAACTTACTTGTTTTTTAAAATGTTAAAACCTCCATTACTTGCGGTGTTTCAAAATGCTACGGTTTTTTGTCGGGTTTACTACCCAACATCTCCATTGGTTTTGCAAACCGTTTTTTTCATAAGTTGTAAAAATCTGTTTAGAATTGAGTGTGAGGGGGGTGGGGGGGGGTGTTTGTCACGTATGGTGTTAATAACCGATAAGAGAAAACTTAAGAAGTATTTTGGAAAAAACATGCCCAAACTAATTACTTCGGGCTAGACCGCTTTAAATCCATGTTTTATGTATCTGGGGTAGACTAATTTGATTGAAATTTAAGTAGGGAACTTGGAGTTTGCGATGATGGGTTTGCAACTAGGGTCGTAGATTATTTTCATGAATCTTTCCAAGAATGTAGTATTATCGTATTTTACGAAATATGCGTAGTACCAGACTCAATCATAAACCTGCGAGGCGTTTTACATCCATACAGAGTCGTGAATCCTTTATCTCGTATGGTACAGGTTTAACAACCATAAACAAAAAGAAAGGCATGGGGTGTGAGAGGTGTTTATCAATGTCCTCTGAGTATTGAGCAAATATATCAACAGGATTTTGTGAGAGGACTTCAGCCCAAGGACTATGAATCTTATGATTTATTGGGGTTTTTGGAAAAACCAAAGCGAAATCTGTTTCCTGTTCTATCCCGCATGAGCCCTGGATTATTAAGTGTCCAAGCTTCTTCTGGTAGCATCTGATCAGCATTTTCAACATCGTGTAGATTTGTCAATCCGAAGAACTAGACTAACTGCAGAGTCTTTAGAGATTGTGTTATGTGTGTAAAAGGACCACTTCGACGCTCATGCGGTAGGAAGCACAAACTCCACTTGAAAATGCCTTGCGTTGAAGAAGGTGTCTTTATGACGATGGGTGCTAATGAATGAAGCCACTTCAAACTAACGATCAAGAATTGGTTAGATGCTAGTAGCGACGGCTCTCTTTGAAGAAGAACCAATCGTGATTTATACTTGTTGAGCTGCGGGCGGCAGAAGATGTCGCAACCAAGATGAGTGGAGGGTCTATGTCACACGGAGACGGACATACACATAACCTACTAGTTTTATTTTGAATTTCGTTTAGGTTGTATTTCCGATATGTTGTATGTACTATATGTTAAAAATAAACAGCAACCGTTCTTGTAATCACGACTTCTTTAGTTTTACGTATTATCGTTGTATTTCCCCTATTGTTAAAAAAAAAAAAAAAAAAAAAAAAAAAAAAAAAAAAAACCAAAACTGACCAAACCGGTTTTACAGGTTAACCGGAACCGAACCGGTTCCAAACCGGCAAACCGGTTCGGCATGAACCGATACCCAAACCGGTTCCAAACCGGTTCAGGTTCGTGCCGAACTGGTTTCGGCTTCCTGTTGACTGAAACTGGTTCCTGTTTGACTCAAACCGAACTGAACTGGTTAACTGATTTGCGCACCTCTAATTCTAACGCGACTCATTTAGTTCATAGCTTTAAGAGGTTCAATTCAAACTTTAAATTAATTATATTATAAAAGTTTTTTTTAATGAAGTTTATTTCTTTGCGAATGCAATCGTTTTATATTTAAATTGTAAAAACTGTAGTTTAACACATCTAAACATTTTTACCAAAACAAACAGTTTTATTTCATTCAGATTCAGATTTCTCAATCACTTATTCAGATTCAGACTTTTTTACCGAATATTCAGATTCAAATGTGCGAATCAGATTCAGATTCAGAGTCTTTTAATAAACAAACAACACATAATATTCTAACTGTTGAGTTACCTATTGTGGTTTAATTCCATGAATATATGTCATCTCTAACTACCCCACTTGAGAGAATAGATTAACACTTTTACTTACGTATACAACTTTGTGAATTCTATTCTATTATCATAAGTTTGTCTACCTTTTCAACCATATAATCCGAAGTTCAGTGTGCTCTCGCGTAAAACTGTCCACATATACTAAGCACGCTAATTAAAGAAAGGTTAAGGATCCTCTCATGTTCATTTGAACATGAGAGGTAATGTTCTGCTTTATCTGATTGTACATTTAATTAAAATAATCAAATGTACAATCAGATAAAGCAGAACATTACCCCTCATGTTCATTTGAACATGAGAATATATTTTTCCTTAAAGAAAACATAATACTTATAACTAGAACACAACACAAAATATCTTTCCTTATTTACAACTTTAGCCCTCCAAGTATTGTTGACCAAAGATTGATTTAATATCTTTAACAGTTAATTTGAATTAGATGCATCGTAATGCATTTTGTTACTCAAAGTTAGATGCATTTCATCATATTAGGTGAATTATACGTATATTCCGTCCTCCAAATATCAAATGTAGTCATAGTGCTATTCTGCATCTTTTTCACTTTAAAATCATTTTGAAACGATAAAATATTATATCTAAATAAATAGAGATGGGTCTAAGTAATAATTAGATCGGACAACCGAAAATAGTAAACTCAACAAATTAATTTGGGCCGGCTGATGTTTAAAACTATTATGTTTTGAATATAAAATCAATCTATTTAATAAGCCCAATGGGCTTCATCAGCATCAGGCTTAGACATATGCTCAGAAGTGTAACCGTAGTGACTCGAAAACCGAGCCCAACAGAACCGACTTAATTCGGTTGGTTTTCGGTTTTATATAATTACGGTTTTCGTTTTCGGTTTTGGTTTTTCTCTCATAACATCGGTTCGGTTTTCGGTTCTTGTTTTCGTCAATTTTGGTTTTCGGTTCGGGTTTAACCCATTGCTCAGCCCTGCTTAGATACAATCTCAAATAATAATACGAGTATTTGAACACAAGCTAAAATCAATTTATCGAGCTTTGCCTACATTTCCTAAACTCGACTTGGCTCGATAGCTTGTCGATCGCCTTACCACATAAGGCGTCTCTCATTGTAACGTAATATCTTTATAAAATCGTTATACAACGATAGATCCTTGAGCAAAATTTATTCGAGCTCGAATTCTATGTAATGACTATACTAGACACTCAAAAAACTACAAAATAATCGTACACGAGCCTCAAAGCTCAGCTGAAGTTCATATACAATAACGAAAATTATCTGAGCTTATGCCGAAAATAAACTTATTGATCCTGTTCTCAAAGTTTCTATAACGTTGTGATATCGTTTGGACATTATTGTAAATCGTCAAATCTTTGAGCTGGGTTTCTTCTACAGCTAGACCAATATTCGGCTACAAGCTTGGAAAAGAAAGAATCGGTCTCCATTAGCTTTGAAGGCTCGTCATACTCCACCATTTTCCCTACAAATTAAAAACGGAAAGATGTAAAATGGGCGAGGATGGGTAAAAGTAGACAAAATAAGGGAGTAGGAGCATACCGAAAGAGAGAACCATGACCTTGTCACTGTCTATAACTGTTGGAACTCTATGAGCGACAGTTATGACAGTACAACTCGAGAATTCTTCTCTTATGATCATTTGTAGGATGGCGTCTGTGGCTGAATCTATGGATGCAGTCGCTTCATCGAGTACTAGGATTTTGTTTCTCCTGAGTAATACTCTTCCAAGACAGAATAGTTGCCTTTGCCCGGCGCTCCAATTCTCTCCTTCATCACTCACTGGCGCAGAGAAAAAAATGTAAGTAATCGGTTGGGGGTGTAAGAATTAGCGTTGAGTATAAAATGTTACAAAGTTGACGCACCTGAAGAATCAAGAAGGTTTGGAAGACTTCTAATCGTACTTTTAAGTTGACACTTCTCTAACGCCTGCAAAAGCATTAGAACTATGAAAATCTTTGCATGAATATGAATGATCGGTAGAATTACTAAACGAGACAAATAAAATATTACGCTGGTATTATATGCAGATATCCCGATCAATGAATATTAGTGTAGATGGTTAGATTACCTTCCATATCTCGTCATCTGAATGCAGTCCAAGAGGGTCCAAATTTGTTCGAATACTGCCCCTAAAAAGGGTTGGTTCTTGGGGGATGACGCTTAGCTTCATCCTTAGATCTTTAAGGCCTATAGAGCATATGTTTAATCCGTCTATAAGGATCTTGCCACTATCTGGTTCTACCAAACGGAATAAGGCTGTTATTAGTGTTGTCTTGCCACTCCCCGTCCTTCCTACTATGCCTACCCGCGTCCCTTCTTTGAATGTACATGTGATCCCTTTGAGAACTAGTGGTGCGTTTGGACGATACCTCAACTGAAATTACGAGCCATACACATTATGTAAGATCTCTATGAGGGTGTGTGAATGTGTGTCTTAAAAAGTAGGCTTGTACCTTCAACTCCTGGAACTGTATCTTTCCTTTGGAAGGCCATGACGACGGTGGTCTGTTATTCTCCACAATCGCTGGTGGCTCGGGTGGAATGTGCATAAACTGTTTAATCCGTTCTACTGAAACGACGTAATTGGCTAAGCTACAATACCATCTAGTCAAAAACACTTGGGTACCCGTCAACGTCAATGCATAAGAAAGAGATAGGCCAACCAACCCTATACAAAGAACGAATGTATTAAGTCATAAACACTTGGCTGCCCGTCCATTTTGCCACCTGTAGATATGACACACATACCTGAAGGCACGAAACCCTTTGGTAACAAAACCAAGAGAAAACTAGCTGTGAACAAGGTGAGGTTCGAAACCGCTTCTGTTCTCAAAACCAACCATTCCAACGTTGCATTTGAGAAAAGGAAAGTACTGGCATCAGTGTCCACCAGTTTTAGATACTCGTTGAAGAACCTATCTTGCATTTTAAATGCTCGTATTGTTGCCACTCCAAGTGAAGTTTCAGACGCGTAGTTCATTACTGGTGCTTTTGTGGTTCCGTTAATTCTCATTAGTTCCCTTGCAGTTGGCTGATAATATCCCTAAAGTACACAACAAGATACAATTTTCATGAAGACGTTATGACATGTAACCCGTATTTCGACCTCTAAAAAGGCTATCAGGATTTTACCTGAGCATATTTTGTAGCTACAAGACCGAAAGTGGCTACAATGAGAACTTGCCATGTCACTGAGGCCATAATGAATATCATGGCGATTAGTTCAATACTAGAAGCAATCACATAGGCGAACGAAAAGGGTATGTCAAAATCGATTACACTGAGATCAGACGAAGCCTGCAACAAAAAAATAAATTCAGTACCATAATGTTTAAAAAAAGTACCAATACTTAATGGTGAAACTGTAAAACACTTACTCTTGTAAGAATTCGTCCAACGGGAGTAGAGTCAAAAAAGACCATTGGAGCGTTGAAAACTGAATCCGTAAACTTATTAAAGAACGATTTAGACGCTTTTAATCCCAAAAGAGTAGCAAAAAATGATCTCAAAAACACAAATATTGTGCTCAATGCTGAAAGCAAAGTGTAAACACTGATCAACGTAACAGTGGTGACATTTGGTATCTGAATACCAAATGCTAACCAATAACTTGCGGCTGCTTGAAGAGCAACAAAACTAGCTTGACTTAAGACACAAAAAACCGAAAACCATAATCCTTCGGAGATAACGACGTAATCCAAGAACGGTTTCCATCCAACATTATCGACCGCCTTCTCTTCTTCTTCGGTCAACTGAACTCCCGGGAGACCATTTATTAGTTTCCCTTCACTTTTGTTTACGTCTTCCATGCTTTGATGGATATTTACTATTTTTTGGAGTTCGGCTTTATTTTCGGAAGGTGAAGGCTCTAAGCCTGTAATAACTTCTTTATGCGCATTCACAAGCTGTTCAAAAGCTGTCCCTGCCGTTAAGAGATCCTCATAGTTTCCTGATTGTTTAACTTGACCATCTTGCATAACCTTGGGAAAAAAAAACGTTTAGTAAAACAGATTCACAAAAAATATGTATAATAATACTAGAGGTCCAAAATGGGCTTCTTGGGTAACGGGTCAAAAGGGGATGGGTTAAAACGGGTAATTTTTAATGCAGGCTTAAACGGGCGAGATTGGCTGATTGACCCGTAAATACTTTTTGTTACCTTATTAAGGAAAATAGTTAGGGCTGCATTAATGAAACTTAATGAAATGGTTGTGCAAGTTGGAAAACGGGTCAAAACGTGCTTTAGTTGAAAAGGGTTATCATTTTATTAGGGGACGAAAGGAATATACAAAGAACTAAACCTAATTACCAGAATATTATCAACCGATGATAGAAACTCCACTTGATGAGTGACAAGAATGACGGTTTTCTTCTTTAAACAAGTCATAACACAATCCTGAAGCACGATATCACAATTTTCACTTTTTGCAAAAGAGTTAATAACTTTATATACATTTCAATACGCTGAACTTAAAATCTTACATTAAAGAGAGTTGCTGCAGTATGTGCATCTACTGCACTAAACGGGTCATCGAGAAGATAAATATCAGCGTCATTGTAGACTGCACGAGCGAGTTGAATTCTTTGCTTCTGTCCCCCGCTCATGTTAAGCCCTCTTTGGCCTATTTCTGTTAGATCTCCATGCTTAAAAGCTTCGATATCCTTATCCAAAGCACAAGCCTTTATAGCCTTCTCGTACATAGTTCTGTTCATTGGCTTTCCGTACAATATGTTATCTTGGATCGTCCCACTTTGAATCCACGATGTTTGGCTAACATAAGCAATTGATCCAGAAACACTTACCTGAAAGCATCTAAGGATAATCAACTTCATATAAATAAATAAAAACTTGCATGCTTTTATGAATACGAATGAATTAGTGAACTCACATTTCCTGAAGTTTTCGATATTTCTCCAAGTATAGCATATAACATCGATGATTTTCCAGCACCAACTGACCCACAAACCGCAACTTTCTGCCCACATTTTACTTCCAGATTTATATTTTTAAGTGTCAGAGCGTGTGACTCAGTATCCCAAGCGAAATTCCCATCTTGTATGCTGATATGTAAATCTTCAAGTTCTTGGTCTCTAGTCAACTTGTTATCTGTAAGTTCGTCGTCAACTAAGAAAGAATTGATCCGGTCAAACGACACTTTGACTTGAATCAATGCAGTAAGTGCATCAGGCAACAACCTTACAGGTTCAGACATAGTTCGTAACGCTGCTAAAATTGTGAAAATCGTGGCAGCATTTAAAGGAGCACTTTTCAAAAACATACATCCAAAAAATACAACTGAAGAAACGAGTGTTGGTGACATCCAATATAAAACCGTCCCATAAGCCCTTTTGAACTGAGATTCACGCAACCAACGGAATTCAGTTTCTCTAAAAAATTCAGTTATTTTTTTAAACTTTTCCTCCCATGATTGTAACTTAATGACTTTCATGTTGTTTAGTATCTCTGAAGTTGATCGCAGTCTTTTGTCCTGAGCCGCCATGAATTGCAACTGAGCGTTTTGCATAGCTTTAGCAAATGGAACATTAAGAAGCCCGCATATGATTAGCGGGACTAAACCAGGAACAACTCCATATCCTATTATAGAAAACAAAACACCAAGAGATAAAAATAACTGAACGAAACAAGACCACCCGATATGAAACCACATAGGAAAATCGCCCATTCTATAAGCATCAACCGCTATATAATTCACAACTTCACCAGCCGAATGTCGTTTCTTTCCTAAGTTAGAAAGTTTAAGCTGTTTCTCATAAATTTTCACCATTAAAGCCGATCTCATTCTCATACCCGTTCTTCTTGAATTAAAGAAAAATTGCCGGTGAGATAATGATTCCACTATCTTGACTAGTATCAAACAGCCTACTAATACAAGTCCGTGATGTAAATCTTGTGTGTCACGATTGGAGTAGTCAACAAATGCGTACAACAATAATGGGCTAACGATGACAGATATAGTCCTGAGAAAAATGCAGAGTCCGGAAAAAAACATCTCTGGAAAATAAACTTTGGCTAATGTTTTAGGAACCATGTTAGCGTTGTTTGAGGTTTTTTCTGTCTGAAGTGAATCCCATGCCTTTGAGAATTTCTCGTGAGCAATGGCTGCTTGGTCTAATGATCCTAAAGACGGAATATCTTCAATAACTAATGGTTTTCGGTATCCTAATGCAAGCAATGGATTCACCCAAGAAAAGGTTAATTTGCTTAAGAAACTAGGCTCTTCTAGTTGGCTTGTATTCCCGCTATCCGTTTCATTAACTAATAATGGCTCTGATAAGGTCTCATTTTGTGTGTTTGCAGTGATAAAATGTTTCAAGTTTCGTGTAGCACATACTAAAAGCAACAAGCTAACAACCCATTCTAACAAAACCAAGTTCACGACAATGTGTTCTTCCGACAAATTTTTGATGTTCACAAAACAATTTGACCCGAAAAAGAATAGCCACCAAAGGGTAGCTAGAATCTTGACCGATGTATATTTTTCTATAAGCAATGAAACGGCTAAAGTCACCCAAACTAGTGCTTTAACAATGACCATCCACCAATTTACTTGAGGGGTTTTAGAAGTGGCGTCCCATAAACCCGCAATAAGATATGCAACCAAGGTGACAAAACTAGAGAATGAAGCTAACTGAGATAACCAATCACTTCTTCTTCTGGATCGGTTGGTGTTGTTTTTACTAAGATAACTTGCGAGAAGTAGCAGGTAGAACACTGAGATGAACACCAAGTTGACGATGTCAAAAATGCTTATTTTCACGGCTGATGAATCTGAGTCTAAATCGCCATTATACACCATAGTGATCCACCCTGCAATTGAAACAAGAAGGACTTAAAGTTTTCTTGTGTACTCTCTAGAAATGATCTAAAGGGGCGTTCTTAATTACTTATTTAAACAGCTTATGCTTATAAGCAGATATAAGCTCATAGAAAACATTCACCATAATCGTCAACTTGTACTTCTGAATCCACCTAAAGGTAAATAAGGTTTATATATACAGCAATCTCAAACTGCTTCAAAACAATAAACAGATAAGCATACACACTTTTCTTAATCCAAACAATACTCAAAAGCTCTTATGTACTTTAAAACAAACAGAATAAGCTAAGCAGATAAGCAGATAAGCTGTACGTTTATAAAAGCAGTCCTAAACGCATCTCAAGTATTTCCTTTGTTTTGCGGCCACTTGTTCACTTGTGTTCTCTTTGGTTACCTTAATGAATATAGTTCGTTGAATATTTATATACTAATCAGCCAAGCTAACATGCAAAACTTAAACATTAGCTTATACAAACAACCAATGTTAAAATAAGTAGAGGCATGGGTGTTTGTTTAGGCTTATTTATGGGGCTTATGAGCTTATATGTCTTCGGCTTATGTTTCATAAGCTTCATTTTTCGGCTTATTTGACACTCATGGGCTTATATAAGTTTGTTATGACATAATATACTTATATAAGCCCATAAGCCACAAAAAAAGCCAAAACAGTAGAGCTTATGAAACATAAGCCGAAAAAATATAAGCTTACAAGCCCATAAATAAGCTTAAACAAACACCATAGTAAAAATGGATTCATGGAAAACTATGAATAAGAACATACCAAGTAAACTCTTTAGCGACTCCATCGAAAAATGTTCTGATCCAACAATCGCTTATTAATGGCCTAAACGCGTCAACATGACATTATACACGTAAAACTAGCAGACTTTACGCCACGAAACACGAGCCTACAACGACGTAAGAACCACCATATCACCAAACTTGAACAGACTTATTAGGCAAATATAGCACAAGCACATGAACAATTTACATTCATGTGGTAGTACTATTTTAGCATCTTTGATAGATACCAAAACAAATTTTGTTACGAAAGTATTATGTCATATCATGCATAGATATAAAAACAAAAAGGTACCTTTTTATAAATTCCAAAAGGACTGACACAGCAGCCAAAAGTTGTCCAATAGTTTTATTTAATAAAACGGGTAAACGGATGTGGTTTGCCCTATCTGGAAAAGCGAGCATTTTGATTCAGATGTATACGGTCTCGCTAGGTTATCTCGAGACTGTTTCCAACCCTTCTCTAGTCATCATATGAAAAGAAAATTTGCATGCATTATTACACATTTCATGCCTGCTTCATTATATGTAGTGATTAGTGGCCCATGAAACATAACTGAAATAATGAAAACTTGCTTGTACAAAACGAGACATGATCATTAATAAGCTATGGCTTTTTATGAATGTATACGAGTTTTGATGGATATTTCATTGATATTATTGAATGTGTATTATAACGAAGATAAGTATATGTTATTCATAAACTATAAGTTTCAACAGACAATGAAAGAAAGTATATTTATCTAGGGCTCCTACTTTGGCTCAGTTTTTTAGGCCTCAACTTTGGGCCGGCCCTTTTTTTTTTTTTTTTAAATTGTTCAAACAAAAATATGAGAAAAAAATGTTATAAAAGTACCGATTTATTCAGATAAAAAAAAATACCCACATAAACATTTTTGATTACGTAATACTTTAATCATCGAAGTACACCTCAACACATCAAGCCCCATATAAAAATAACAAAACTAATTTAAACATGAGACGAAAAAATAAATTCGGACTGGGAAAAAAAATAAAATAAAATTTTAACGCTAGCAATTAACGGCCGTCTGAGGCCTATAAACTTCATCACAAAGGAAAAAACAATAATAAATCTAAAATGATACTGAAAAAATAAATCGCACTATTATATATGAGACGGGAAAAAATAAACCGCAAAAAAATACAATAAGCAAAAAAAAAAGCCCGCAGTAAATGCGCGATTGTCATTAAACTAACGTAATCCAATAAAATTATATTATATAAAAAAATTAAACTCGTATAGCTAAAAAAAAGAAACCTTCTGACAATGAGACCAAAATACGCGAGGCACTCACACCATCTTAAGCCCATATAAGAAAAAATAAAAACAAAATTATAAACATGAGTACGAAAAAAATAAACCAGCTACAAATAACTATAAATAAATAAAATATAAAATATTGCCCGCAAGACGTGCTTTTGCGCAAATTAACGCCGCAGCATACGCGCGGATAATCTTTTTTTTTTTTATTTTTTATTATTTTTTTATTCTTTTGTTGTTGATATTATTGAACGTGTATTATAACGAAGATAAGTATATGTTATTCATAAACTATAAGTTTCAACAGACAATGAAAGAAAGTATATTTATCTATTTAGAATAGGTTTAATGCAATCCTAGTTATAGTCTAACGTGTATAGGTTAGTCTATATATACCGTGGAGGGTAGGGGTTCACTTTATACCGAAGTTTTGAAATAGTTTCTTCATTAATAAAATCTTACGTGTTAGGCAGTAATACCTGGTGTTTTTGTTTTCTTTGTGTCGTGTTCTTATCTGTTTCTGTTGTGTGTACACCTCTAATTTCCACAATCAGTAGTAAATTTTGTAATTTTTCTAGTAAGTGACGTAGTGAAAATCATGTATTTAAAGTCATAGACGACAACAACACAATGGTAAAAACTACAAGCCAACTAGTACATGATTTTAAATTTGTTTTGGATCTTGAGTTAGTCAAAACTATTATATGTGATAATACTAGTTTACTACTATTATTTATTAGTTGAATAAAACAGGCAAATTCGTTACGTAAGACATAAGAAAATATTAATATCTTCACATAAATTCCAAAAGGAAATGTCGTATTGTGACAGTAGCATTCTATCTCAATCAGAATAATCAGTTTGGCTTAGTCTCTACATTGGTATTCTTTCCATCAACCCAATCTTTTTTGCTTTAGTAATCTTAATAATTTTGTAATCAGGATCAAGATCAACACAGAAACACTAGGAATTACACACAACCAACAACCCCTTGTGCTATTTTATTAATCAAAGTATTACAAGAAGACTACTCCTCAAACGAGTTATAGTCGAACGATTACAAAGACAATGATTGTTCCCCACTAGGTGGATTCCAATCTTATTCACTTACAAATATCTCTCAACACACAATAAGAACATAAAGATTGAAATACAGAGATTGATATTTAATATATCAAAATACGTGACTGAATGATTGGAAGAGACGTGAGAGAGATAACAGATGAAGAATGAAATATTGGGGATGAGTCTTTTTCTTTCTTCCTTTGAGCATGTCTTTTCCTCCATGAGTTTTTTCCAACTAAGTCACCTGCAAAAAATCAACCATTCCAAGACTTTTGCAACACAAATTGTGTTGCACCATACCAAGACATTTGGTAAAGATATCAGCAGTTACCATGTTAGAGCTGATTTTAACAGTTTTTATAACACCAGTGAGAACTTTCTCTCTTACAAAATGAACATCCAGCTCAAAGTGCTTGGTCCTTTCATGGAAGACAGGATTAGCAGCAATTTGAATAGCAGAAGAGTTGTCACAAAACAACTCTACAGAATACAGGTCTTTCAAACCAATGCTATGTAACAAGTTTCCCAACCAAACAACTTCACAAGAAGCAGAAGACATGCTTCTATATGCACCTTCAGAAGAACTCTTAGAAATAGTAGGTTGTTTTTTACTTTTCCATGAAACCAGAGTTTTCCCCAGAAAAACACAAAAACCAGTTACAGATCTTATAGTCTTAGGACACTTACCCAGTCAGCATCAGCATAGGCTTTAATTTTAAAATCAGATTTTTATAAAATTAAATCCCACATCCTAAAGAGCCTTTGAGGTATCTCAAGACTCTTAAGACTGCTTTAAAATGAGATTGCAAAGGACTATGCATATGTTGATTCAGGCAGTGAACAGCATAACTAATATCAGGTCTGGTATTAGTTAAATATATCAGTCTACCAACTAACTTTTGATAAGTGGTAAAATCAGATAAGTACTTATCATTAGTGGTCTCACTAAAGCTTAAAACAGAGTTCTCAGGGAGAGGAAAATCAGTAGGTCTAGCTGTAAGCAGACCATATTCATATAAAAGCTCAATACAGTATTTTCTTTGAGACATGCATAATCCAAGGTCATTATCAACAATCTCAATACCTAAGAAATATTTTAGACACCTAAGTCTTTAATCATAAACTTAGTGTTTAGAAATACTTTGAATTATTTAATACTAGCATCATCATTTCCAGTGATAACAATGTCATCCACATATACAAGTAAAGCAATGAATTTATCACCATTTTGCTTAGTATATAAAGAATAATCAAATTTGGATTGCTCAAAGCCATATTCAGCCAAGGCAGTGGTTAGCTTAATATTCCACTGTCTTGGGGCATGCTTTAACCCATATAAAGACTTATTCGACTTACAATGTAACACCCCCAAATAGGGTCGCAGCGGAATAATGTGTCCGGGAGCGTTACTTCATAGATCAACAGCACAAGATATGAGAACGACCTTAAAAAGAGTCGTTTGAAAATGATGCATTGGATTTAATAAATGTTGTTACAAAAGCTCAACGGCTTAACTTGTTCACCCTTGAAAATGTAATATTTTTAGATCATAACAAATATCCCCAAAATGTAATGCCTCTAAATCTTTATGCAATGACTCCAAGATGATTGACCACCAATGTATCTCTTTGCTCTTGTACCTCATAGACCTGAGAAAACATGATTTAAAACGTCAACATAAAGTTGGTGCATTCATAGGTTTATGTAAATATAATGTAGGACGGCAAGATTTTCCCATGATTATGCAACATGTACACCCATCACAAAATGTATTTACGTTTCCCTAAGTTCATGACACTGAAGCTCGACATGTATGAATGCAATATAAATATTGCCACATTGCCCGCGATGATGTTCAACCCGAAACATCCCAAATCTGACATGGTATACATCCGTTGGTTCACTCCGTGACACCAGTGAGAGCTACTCACCCGGATGGGGATGTCAATCCCAAATAGATCTATTTATAACATTCGCGCTCACATAAAGTAATTGACAGTTCATGATAATGGGCACAATGGGTTATCGCTACTTAGGCAAACACGTAATCGTGATAAAATATACACTTGCGTCCAATTTGTAAAACAATGCATGTTTCTCACCCCAAAAGTTGTAAATCATTGATATAGTAAAATATGGGCTATGAACTCACCTTAGTGAATAGTGTTGATAATATGAATCAAGTGAGTGAGTCGACAAGCAAAATCCGAACGCAACCTAATTAAATGTAGGTCGTATGAGTACAATGTACTTAATAGTACTACATCACAAGTTATATAGTTACACTACCACTTAATAGTCTTTGTTTAGTTTTAAATGTTTAAACCGTACTTTATTGAATAAAGGTGTTTGTATTTGTATCCGTAAAATAAAGTGTGGTTTTCGTCTCGCAATTGATTGTTTGTTAATAATACATGTTTTAATATTATTATTGATTATATAATGATATTATTTAATTGGTTTAATTTTTTTTATAAAATAGTGCACAAAAGTAAAAATAGTGCATATGGTTTTATAAACCTTATATCTTTATCGTTTAAACTCCGTTTTTCACGTTATTTATATCAATGGCTCCGTATTAAGAAAATATATCAAAATATTATATTTATATTATTTATGCCCCTGATGAACAGTAGTTCTAATTGTTTTTATAAAATTATATAAAACTACTTTTATATAATTAATCGTCATAACCTTCCAAAAGTCATAACTTACTCATATTTAATCTGTCTCGCTTGTTTTTTATATGTATGGATTCGTATTTGAAAAGTCTAATCAAACTTTATATTTGTAATATGGTTTGGTACTGTTATGAACAGTAACAATAAGTGAAAATTTATAAAAATACTTTTTATAACTTTAATTATTGAAATCGTATTTGAATTGTATCTCGTTCGTTTTAATTCGGTTTTTAGTGATTTTTATGTCCACGTTTTCGTATTAAGAAAATATATCAAAATATTATATTTATAATCTTTAATCCACTGATGAACAGTAACTTTTACTATTCATAATAATTTATAAAACTATTTTTATGTAATTAATTGTATATAACTTGCAAAATGCATAACTTGTTCATTTTAATTCTGTTTTTCGAGTTTTTTACGTCCTTGGATTTCTTATGAAGAGCACTATAATTATAAAATATTTATTTTAATATCTCAGATCTGTTACAGTAAGTATTTATACAAAATAACTTTTATAAAAACACATTTATACGTTTAATCATTGTAAACTTAAAAATGTCATATCTCCTTCGTTTTTGCTCGGTTTTTCAAGTTTCTTATATGATTACGATCCTTGTGATAAGTACTAATTAAATAAAATATAAAATATATATGTTATTTGACGAAATCAAACAGTAGGTACCAAAACAGTTTACATGTTTTTGTTTTATAAAACAAGTTTTATACTTCCATTTATTAAGAGCTTTTGTACAATTCTTTTACCAAGTTTTCTATCATATATCTTACATCTATTAAGTCTTCTAAAAGTCCATAACACCTGTCCAATTGAAATCCATGTCCTTGTGATCTTTTTATACATAAACTTGTAATTAACTTTCAATACAAAATAACTCACAAACTAAATATGTAAATTATTTAATACTTATATTAAGTGTGTGCTTCCATTTCATGTATTATTTCATCATTATACTTATAAAATCCGAATCTATATATGCCTTGTAATATCTCATAAATCATAAAAATACATCTAGGTGGTGTTTAACATATATAACAAGTATGTAAACATGTAAATGAATAATGAAGATGTTAAAACTTAAATGGACCTTAGAGATGAGTAGTAGGATGATGAACACAAGCTTATACTTAAGCTTAAACCTAATAATGTAAACCCAAGATCAAACCCTAATGAGAAAACCCTAATTATATTTCTTATATACTTCTTGTTAAACCACAAACCCAAGCTTCCAAAACACCTTGAATGATCTTAGATATGAATAATAATAAGTCTTGAATACTTAGAATACTTTAGAACAAAGTTTATATGAAACCCTAGCTCATAAATTTTGAGCCGTAGGTATGGGTGTATAGGGAGAGTATTTTCTTGAAAATGTGTTAGTGAATGAATATGTGTGCTTATCCTTTCCTTAGACCTTCCTATTATAGACATTGGTATTGTAGAAAACAACCTCAACCCATGGTTTTGAGGATGGTATAAGTACAAGGTGTAAGAGACTTCTCCTCCTCCCCATGACATGGAACGGCCAAGATGGGAGGAAAGGTACAAGTGACAAGCCAATTTATGGAGAATTGGGGTTGTAAGTGTACTTGGTGGTCCTATAACTAGATGATGGTGACACTAGTGGGAGATTTATGATTTTATTATGAGTGTATATGCATGGATCCGGTTCTAAGTGCTTCATAGGTAGAAAAAGAATTAATTTTTATGTATTGGGTATAAAAGTGGGTATTGGTTTGAGTATTGATAGGTATAGGCGCTTCCGGGTATGCCCGAATGTAATTTTTTACGAAACGTAAGCGTTTTACGTAAGCACTAAAAATAAATTAGAAAAGTTATAAATTATACTCTTAATAATCATATAACACTTGCTTGATGTAACTTTAACTTGTTTGGTGTCCGTTTACGTTGGTTGATGATTTTTAGTTTACGCGATTTAACTATAAGATAATAATTAAAAGCGAACGCGTAAAACTCTAAAAAGAAATAATGGAATAAATGAAGTCGTAAATGACCTGAAAATGTGAAATGTTACATGTTAACTTAAATCATTTGATTAGAAAAGGTTTATGCAAATGATAATATTTTTCTTTGATCATTAACTACGTTTAATAATGCCATATTCATATCTTAAGTGATTTGTCGTCGTCAAGTAAACTTTCGACTAAATAACTTGTTTACGTAAACTTTTACGTAGTATGAAATTATATTTGTTATTATCAAAACATGAAGATCATTAAATATAAATATCGTTTTTGCGTGAATATTTGTATTAACAGGTAGAATTCGTAGGGTCGGATCTATCTTTGTTGTAACTTTGCTTAGCACCTATTAAAGAGTAAGCATTGTGGGGTTTTGTTCCTCCTTTTTGGAACATGGTACTTAGCTTAGTACCATATAAAGGGTAACCAAATGAAGGTTTGATTCTACCGAGTGAAGAATCTGGTATTTAGCTTTGTACCGTTAAAAGGTGTAAGCGACGTTGTGAGGCTTCTCCACCTACGACGTTGCTGTCTGCATTGTTGGTAATGTCAAACCAGTAGGAACAAACATTTGAAACTGATAAGGACATTCATTAAGTTCTTTGTTAAGCCACTTTCGGTTTTCTCTCTTTCGATTTATATATCATCTAAATCTACTTGCCCATGGTATATAACTACCCCTTTCAAGCATGGGAGGCCTAGTCTCAGAACCGGCATCAGCGAGAGATTGTTGATACGTTTTGGATGTTGACATTACGTATGATTCAAAGAATGGATCTTTGTAGACAAAAATGAGTGATATTTGTGAGAAAAATCCCAAACTCGGTAACAGATGTCAAATTCGGACAACATTGTTCTCGGATAACAAGTAGTCTGAAACTCGGTATGCTTCTCGGGCAGAATTAAAACTCAGACAAAGACTATTATCAAACTCGGTGCACGTAAAACATAGTAAACTCGGAAATACTCTTAACCAAAAAATCGATTATCTTGTTTTATTCAAAAAATTGATATGATCAAACTCGATAGAACCGAGATTTGAAAAATCCTTAGGATATGGATTAACAAGAACCACAATCTCGATAAAACCGAAATTTATGATGTTTTAATAATCCAGAACACGTATAACGTCAAATTTGATAGAACCAAATTTGAGTTCCGAGTTTAGGAAGTACCGAATTTGTTTTTCAAAAACCCAATTCACGATAAAACCGTGAACTTGTGATGTTTTAACACTTTGTAAGCTTATTTCCGAGATTAAATCACTAAATTCTTATTCACACTTTTCGAAAAAACCGAAAATGTATGAATACTTATGAAACTCGATAGACAACCGAGTTTATCAATAATATACGTTTTTCGATAGAACCAAAAATGCGTATATATCTATTACAACACTTTTCTATCGAAATTAAACTAATAGTGATACTAAAACTTCCGAAAATGTAAAGAAATAATCTGAGAATACTAAAACCCCTTCCGAGAATGGATAACCTAAACTTCCGAGAATGCAAAACTTCAGCAGTAATGATACTCACGGCGAAATCATAAAGAAGACTCGATAATACTCTAGGTTCTCAAACAGCTGCCAAAACGCAAATCGCTAAGCTCAAATACCATCAACCGAAATTCACCGAATTTTCATTTAATCGTTCTCAGACTTTGAACCAATCACAAATCCTAAATCACTCTAAATTCTCTAATGGCATATTGATACCACTTGTGGGTTTCTCGATCATAACTCAGGGAGGTCGGGGAAACTCAAATATGTTTCATCATTTTCAATAGGTTTTTTATACAGGAAAAAAGGAAAATGGAAATTAACAAATATGATCTTCACCCTCTAATGTTGATTATAAGGGGTATTATGGCTAAACATAAGGACACAACCTTTAGAACTAATTACACTTTTATCCTTGTGTTTTAACACTTAAAACTAACTAGTGTTATCTTCCATATAACACCTATATTTTTAATCCATGAACAACCCTCCCACCCCACTATTATCAATTAGAACTAGGTTTAGCATAGGTTCAATAAGAGTAATTAGATTAAGTTAGAAATACTGATGAGAAAATAAGGTTCACGGAGGTTTAACGACCTCGCTCTTAGTGTTTGACACCTTACTTACCACAAAACTCTACCCGATCGGATACACTGCCCGTTAAAGTGTTGTTTTAGGATAAGTCGGCTAAATATAAATTTAAAACTTGGTAATCAATAAATTGACCCTATACGACAACACGTCAAGTTTTTGGCGCCGCTGCCGGGGAGTGAAAAAGTTTAACCTTTATTCTTATTAGTATTTCTAACCCTTAATTAACATGATTTAATTTTGTTTGTATTTTTTTGCATTGTGTGTTTAACAGTTTATTTAAATTCCTGCATTATTTTATTGTTTTCAAAGTACTTTGTTCTGGTAGACCACCTGATACGCCGTAACCACCAGTAGGATACAACGTATCAAACCCTCTACTCAGACATCGTATTGATTGTTGCAGTCTAAACAACGTATTTGTTCTTCCAAACAATACGACGTATTCTGTAAACTCAATACGATGTACTGACCTTTAATAAATCTATACGGCATATTCAAATCAATTAAATACGGGGTATTAATCATCAGATACAGAAACAGTTGTGATTTTTCGTATAATGGTTTCCTATCCTGCTTTATGTGTCCTCTTCCCTGAGAGCGCATCCTACTGATCATTTATTCTTCTTCTCAAGAAAATTAAGACAAGAAACATGATGAAACATGTGAGGTTTCTCGATTCACGATCTCGGGAGGTCGGGTAAACTCAAAGTATGTTTTCATCATTTTCAAAGGTTTTTTATTAAAAGGAAAAAGGAAAATGGAAATTACAATTATGAGCTTCACCCTCTAATGTTGATTAGAGGGGAGTATTTATAGGCTAAACATAAGGAAACATTAGACTAATTACACTTTTAGTCCTTGTGTTTTAACTTAAACCTAAACTAGTGTAATTTCCATATAGACACCATATTTTTTATCCTAACAATCTTTCCCCAATATGGTGGCATATGGAATTACTTACAATGTATCCTACAAGTACAAATAGCTAAAGATATACGTAGTCTGTTTAGTCTTCAACATGTACTTCAGCTTGAATCATTTCTTCACTTGTAGAGAATACAATGTAATATGTATAAAGTGAGTTGACTTCCCCCTAGTCTATACCGCATGTCTTTAAGCAGTTCAACTGCTTCCCC
Source organism: Tanacetum coccineum (assembly GCA_026074375.1). Taxonomy (NCBI): domain Eukaryota; kingdom Viridiplantae; phylum Streptophyta; class Magnoliopsida; order Asterales; family Asteraceae; genus Tanacetum; species Tanacetum coccineum. Next base: position 47,708 of record BQNB010024612.1, read on the forward strand.
CCAAACAGACAGCCAATCGAAGCAAATATGAAACTTTGATGTAGTTAACAAATCTTCTACTTATAGCGGTTTAAGCTCGCATCGGAATTTGTAGAAGATGAAGTAAACTACACTTAGTAACAAATCTAACTTCTTCACTTCACACAAACAACTCATAGAAGTAAGAAACTCCAAGTCAATTAAGTCCCGGATGTTGTATACACCAAAGTCAATTAAGTCCCGGATGTACACATTTCTTCCCCCTGGTTGTTGCATCTATCGAACACTCTTCCCCCTGATTATATCCGATGACCATCGAAATAATCATAATTCGGTTACGCCCGAATGTTCGATAGAGAAGTCATGTGTGAAGTCGCTTATCCTCAGACTTATTCAATTCCAACCTCAGATTCTGTCGGCTCTTTGTAATGATTACTGATGGAGAGAAAGCAGTATCACAAACTTGATGCTAAAGTAGAATACCACAAACTTGTGACTTATGTCTTGTGCTATCCACGAGACTCCAAACTTACACTGAATACTACAATGTAATTCCTTGAAGTATAAGTAGACCTAAGTCTCTTGATAAATCCTCAACTATGTGAGACACAGAGCACTACAACATAACTCCTTCAAGTGAAAGAAAATGTGCGCATTGAGCACCAACTTCTGCGTTTATAGATCACACATTGCTAGATTTGACAAGTTTTCATCAACACCGGTTATAAGCTCGAACAAGTTATCTTTAAAAGTCATCATCCAACCAACCCTGACTTTTAAGATATGATAAGCACACGCACCAATGAAATTCCACTTCAACTTCAAATAAATGATAACGAATCATCCCCGTAATCAATTCTTGTGATTAAATCTCGAGACTAGCGTTTTGAACGGTTTTCGTGAATCTTTTATCAGAATCATTTTAAGCAATAAGTGATTTTTGTGTTCTTGAAAGATTAACAAAAAATTCAGCCCAATAGCAGTTAAGCTTAAAATTCGGTATGTATTTTTCTAGTCCATCATTTTGTTTATAGCCCAAAACAAAACCATTAAAGCTTAATTTATTAATTAAGTCCTTAATATTAGCCCATGAATAATTTTGGTTTAAGACCATTTTATCCAGTCTAGATTTTGGTTTCATAAGTAAGTCTAATCGGCCCATTTTCAATCCAAATAAGCCAATCCCACATTTGTACTCAATAGAAATAAGCCCAATACAAATTTTGGTAAGACTAATAGACTACTTGCTCGACCCATCTTCAAAAACTGAATTCATTCGGTATACATATACATATCAGGGTTATAATAAAATCCCACACACAAACCCTACATTAGTTCATCCACCCCATTTGTTCATTCCACACATAGCCACCAAAACAAATCAATTTTTTTCCTTTTTAACTTCATCCACCCTACATCTTCTTTATAAATTCATCTGCCACCAACACAAATCAAATTATACACCACCATCCTATCTTATGATTTATCCATTAGCAGTCAAAACCATAAACACAAGCACCAATATTTTCCTTGTTCGAACCCTGAGCTTAGAAACGAAGACTCAACATCAACATCTATGAACGAAACAAAGAAAAGACAATGACATAATTGTTATATGTCTTTCTTTATTTTTGGATAGAGAAAGAAAGGATTTTTCCTTATAGATCGATGATGATATGTCTTTTCGAGTTTTAGATCTTTGAAAGGTCTTAACTTTATTGTATAATTCAAAAAGGTGAACTGAGATCTTTTCTTTGTTGTGCTTTTCAGTTCGAGTCTTGTTGGAAGGTGAAGTGATGTTGTGTTTGAGTTATTGAGGAGGATGGGATATAGGTAGTTTGGATGAGAGTTGGATTTGAGTTGTTGTTGTGGCTGTTGTAAATGATTAAGTTCAAACTCGATAGTAACCGAGTTTAGAAACTCGGTGAACTCATTTTTGATTTTGGAATTTGTTCAAAAATTTGAGTTTGTAAATATTTTGTACAAATCAGTTCACTGCTGTCTTTTCTTTTCCATTCTCGATATGCTCTTCACTGGCACAATTTCAATATCGAATTTATGATTGTTGAATTTGTCTTGCTATCGAATTTTGTCTTGCTATCGAATTTTGTCCATCTTCTTCCTTTTGCATTTTTGATATAGATGATATACAGCAGATTGCGTAGATAAGAATGTGTAACATGGAAATACAGATTTGTTCTTCTTTCATTCATATCATTCTCGATAGCAGTTATTATATCGAGTTTGACCGTTGACCAAAAGTCAGCGTCAAATTTGACTTCTGAAATTGATGTTACCAGTTCCGAAATTGTGAAATAAGCAGTTTTAGCACATCTTGTGATCGAATCTGATCGAATTTGGACAAATCTTACGATAAAACCGTAAGCAACCAAACTCGATCAAATCAAACACCGAAAATAACAAATAAGCTGCTAAACTGTGTAATAAGCTAATTAATAAGCTGTAAAACTGCTAAACACCAAAATAAGCTCGAATAATTTGTTGGACTGAATATGGACTGAATCTGGACTGAATAAGCTCTAATAAGCAGAACTGGACCGAATAAGCTCAAATAAGCTGATCAAAATAAGCTAGATATCACAAATCGCTCCTACAACTCTGATACCACTTGTGAGGTTTCTCGATTCACGATCTCGGGAGGTCGGGGAAACTCAAAGTATGTTTTCATCATTTTCAAAGGTTTTTTATTAAAAGGAAAATGGAAATTACAATTATGAGCTTCACCCTCTAATGTTGATTAGAGGGGAGTATTTATAGGCTAAACGCAAGGACACTTTTGACTAATTACACTTTTAGTCCTTGTGTTTTAATTTAAACCCAAACTAGTGTAATTTCCATATAAACACCATATTTTTTATCCTAACAAAACCTACATCCGAAAATAACACTCGAACCACTTATGATTCAGACAGCGCAATACGAAAGCTCAACATGGAAACCATGATTGAGATTAGGTACGAATTTGTGAAAATACTACAAGATAATGCCTTCGATAAAAATCCCTAATGCCGATAAAGATCAACTTTGGTTGTACATATTTCCAATTTCGCTTAGTGGACATGCAAGGGAATGGTGGGATAATGAAATAAAAGGTACAGTCACCACTCGGAAATAATTGGGTAAGAAATTTTTTCATAAATATTATCCACTATCCCATACTTGCAATAGTAAAATCCTAGATGACTTGGACAACGGGACATATTATCTTAAATTTCTAAAATGGTTGGGATCCAAATTCAAAAACCATTGGAACATAGACGAAAACACTAAGAATGGGCTACAGATTTTTATGTAAATGAATATAATACTGAAGGGTCAATAAGCAACACTGAACCAAGTAAAGACGAATGTGATGAACCCTACAAGAAGAGCCCAAGAAAATCATGTTCCAACTCGTTCTTTAAGCCCTATTTGGATGCACAAAAAGGGAATGGAATCTACAATTTTGAAGAAAGCAATTAGTATTTCCCTCAAATACCACACTACTACAAAAAAAGCCATAGAAACTAGTCAAAATAGCCCATAAAGAGTGGTTTTGGAACCACTCTCCGAGGGGGGTATCTCCATGATCGAAACATATGAAAACCGGTTATGCAGCCAGTCTCTATTAGAATAATCGACACCGGTTCTCTCTAAGAATTGGTCTCCATATTAAAATAAACACACATGTTTTATTGGAAAAGGACACTGGTTCTCCCGCAACATGTCTTTATAAAAACATCCAACATGTCTTTATATAGATTAAAAAGATATGTTTTTATCTTAAAACCTGTCTTTTTTAATCTATTTTTTTTAAATTTGGAATTCTTTAATAAATTCCAAAATTTACAAATTTAACCCACCAAAATAAAGAAATATAAATACAGCAAATATATATAAACTGGTTTAGATGGACCAAAAATGTCAAAATCATCAAATTAAAGTAAATAAAGACAACTTTAATTCAGCGTAACATAAAGCAAATATAAAATTCAAATCAAATTAAATCACTAGAATTTAACAAATAACCATAAAGAAAAACACTATTTCCATTCATTCCCTTCCTAATAAAGAAAAACTGGTTGTCTTCAGCTTGTCTTTGCCTTGAAAGGGTGTTTCACGTGAGCTGCAATAGATATAGTTCACTACCCTGTAATATATATTTGTAAGTATCTTATACGCCTGTGGAAAGTTGAGAAAATCGAGTAAACAAAGGACCTTTCCCTCTGTTTAAGTTCGCTGGCATTAGTGGTACAAATTGTTCAATGTCAGCTCTATATAAGGTGTAATGATTAATGCGATCTGGGCAACATGTAATATATTATTGTCAGCCAAAAAGCTAATATACTTAGGGAGTGTTTGGTATTGCTTACAAAATGTAACTTGCAACTTTGAGCCATCAGTGGCAGCTACAAAGACCCCAGCGATCCAACCCCATAATCTACTACATATCTACACGCCTTTAATCTTCCAACTCATTTTGCACCAAGCAACATTCCTATATGGAATTCAAATATTCCTCCTATCACAGTTTTAAATATTTGTAATGTTAGTTAAATTTTAACATTTTCTTTTGACGATCTTAAAGCTAAAAAAACTACCTCTTTACCCATTGGTGTTGCAAGTGATATTCATAGACTTTTTGCTATGTTATCGCCAAGTGATATTTGTACCGATGATAACTATTTTCTTGATTATTTATGTTGATGTAAAGAATAGCTTTATATTCATCCAGGTTATTTAAATCGCATCTGTGACTATGAAACACGCATCCAACCACCCTTTTAGACATTTAGATGATAGCTTGATATCAAGATAGTTAGTGGCAATTCTTAGAGTCGTTTTGCCTATTTGCCTACTCTCATCATTACATAACCTTGATGATACTCAACCAAAGGGTATTTGAGCATGAGACAATTATTTATAATTAGAATCTTGTTATTACTAAAGGGGATTTATAATAGTTACTCTTATACAGACTCACTACGTGTGTGTTTCAAATCAACCCGTTGCGTATTTTCTAAAAACCAAACCTGAAAATGGTGCATTTCCACTACATATCTGTTAGGATGCGAGACGATTACAGGGGGCTTGGCTTTTCTAACACATTGACGTATCTCGTCTTCTCTTAAATCAGTACACACGTACCTGATTTTGTCACCAAGCTCCAGTAATTCCTATTTTAACAGGGTTACATTATTATTATAGTATCTTCTAAAGGATTAAACATGACAATTGTAGCCTATTTACTAAGAACAAAATATTGTATTAATTAAAAAGAAAAGCTGAACAACTGTAATATACCTCACGAGTGTATGGAGGATCCAGGTGCTTTAGCAAACCATGTGTTTGTTCTACAATAAGCTTTACTGTAAAAATGTTATACAAAAGACAATGCTCGGTCAAGACCTACGACAATTCCTAGTCATCCAAGATTCAATATGATCCACTTGATTAAATATCTCATCAATCACCTCATTCTAAGTCTTAAAACGATAAAGCTTGATCCGCCAAAAGAATACTCACACAAAGAACCCTCCCTAGCAACTATTCAATTGGCTCGATTGGTATCATCATAACTTACTGTAAAACAAACACAACACCCCCTAATTATCAAAAATCCCTTATTTGCATGTTTGTCCTTGCCTTAAATCAACATAACTTTCATCCCTAACATCATGAACAATATATCAACCCATCTTACATCGTTCAAAACGAAATTAAATAAGATTTTCACCCATCAAGAACCCTAAATCTACAATCAAGAATCATTAATTAAATATCATATGAATCGAGACTAAAAGATTAAGAACACAAAATTAAACCTTAGATTGATAGTTTTTCAAGTACATGTTCACCCTTTGCCCTTGAACGATAGAATGACTACTTATCTTCTCCTAGGTAGCGATTTTAACGATAGTTAAGAATACTTCGATTCGAATATACGATATTGGTTCTTCAACATTGCTTAGATTAGGATGTTGATTTGTGGTTAGATTTGTTTAGATGGTAGAGGTGGAGCTTTAGGTTTTTAGAAAAGAATGAGAAATAATTATTGTGTTGGGTTAGGAAGGAGGCGTGTTTTTGTTTTAGATTTTACAATTTGGTCCAAAAATATTAGTTATTAAATTTGAAGTACATGTGTATTTCTTGTTTTTATGCATATTATAAGTAAAAATGAATTTGTTAAATTTTTTTGCTAAATTAAGAAATATTTAGACTATTTTAATTAAATATACTTTTTTATAAAACAGAAAAATACAACTATTACTAAATAAAGTATGATTTGATTTTTTGAAATACGAATTCCCCACTTGATGTTTTCTTTTAATAAGTAAAAGATTTATTTATATTTATATTATTTATTTGATTATGTGTTTTGTTTATTAGATTTTTCAGACGTTTATAATGGATTTTGATTTTTAGTCAACTAATATAATGGTATTTTGAGAGTTACGTATGTAGGAAAATTGCGCCATAATAAATAGTAAATTTAGATAGAAAAAGAACAAGTAGAGAGACCGTGTCTAATCAAATGATGAGATAGGTATCTATAATAGGAAAACATAAAGATCGGTTACTTAAAAAAAACTATTTCCTTTTACTATGTGCAAAGACTAGTTTTATATATCATGACCAGTTTCTATGCTTATTAGATCATAGACACCGGTCTTTCTGAGAAAACCAATATTTATGCTTACCATGCCCCTTACTTTTTCAACATAAGAACTAGTTTTTATAGAACCGATCTCTATTAGGAAGTCTTTATGGCCTTTTGTATAGTAGTGACCAGTTCCTACCGAAGTCAACTTCGGGAACCCAAATTAACTATGCAAATCTGAAGAATTCACGATCGTCCGATACTCGATAGGGACTGATGAAGAATTCATCACCCTTAGTCCAGGAAAATATAAAGCTTGGGGAAAAACTCATGAAAGCACGTCTAGCATCTACCACGACCTCTTCAACAAGAAGTTTTGCGAATGGTTCGTGAAGCGCACCAAATAGGAATGAGGAAAAGAAAAAGTCTAACTTAAAGACTAGCTGAAAGAAAAGTGCTTACCGGGAGACAACCTGGTTGTTTTTAATTGTTTGAAAATTTTAATTTTAATTGAGTCTGTCTTCCCAGACATTCAATACGGCGTATCGAACCTCTATGGATACGCCGTATCGAACATGTCTGGACGTTATCAGTCCTTTAATTTCCTGTAAAACTTTAAAACATTTGTTTTTATAGGATGCAATACGGCGTATCCTTGGGTTTAGGATACGGCTTATTGACTACCTGTACAGTGTGTTTACTTTTCTGCATTGTAACCATTGTAAACCGAGATAGGAATTGCACTCTTGTATTCTAAACTTTTATGCAGGACCTTGGTGCCACGATATGGTATACTCTGAAAAAGACGTGTGTTGAACTCGTACGGGCAATTATGACGCCTCGTCGACACACTTTTTGCTCAAGAACTCAAATTGGAGAATCATCCCGAGCAACATATCAAGGGAGTTCCTCGTTCTAATTCTATTTCACATTTTCTTTAATTGCTTTAACTATACAACGAGGACATTGTATAATCTAAGTGGGGGGATGGAGAATTGGAACGCTGACTTGTCTTCTTTTTACAAAAAAATATGATATATGCTTAAAGTTATGCCAAATTTAATTTTTTTAGCATAACTTTTGCAAAAATTACCAGTTACATGACCTAGCGCACTATAACCCTTAATGACAAATTGTGAGAATTAAGCCTATTCCGTTTCCAAACGTTTACTAAAAATTCCACAAAAATTATGTGTGTGTCGGTGATGTAGTGGACTTTAGAACTTGGCTTGGTATATCACTTGAGACCACAACGATGAGTACTATGGACTTAGATGGAGTAACATGTTTAATTGGTAAATTTCTAGGAATACTCAAAAAAGCCTACATGTTGTAAAATTAACTAACTACACTGGTTAGTTAAACCCTATGTAACCCTTTACTTACTCTCATTATAAGAGTAAGATCCCCTAGAAAAACCTATTGAGTCGTTCATGTCTTTTTCACACCAAACGTTTATTTCATTACACCTTTGCACCTTAGCCTACCCTGTAAATTAAGCCTATTTAATCAAAGTTTCTAGTTGCTTTTGTGTAAAGTTTTGTATTTTCTGTGTCAAAGTGAAATTTTCTATCTCCGGTAAGGTCGGGAAAATGCACAATGCAATGGGAAAATATGTAGCTCGTGTATTTTTCTACTTTCACAATTATGTATTATGTTCGAAGATGAAGTGTTCAAAAGAAAAAATATCTGGATGAATTATGATGGTGAAAACATGAAATCACACCAAGAGTTATGTTATAAAAAAAATAAAAAAATAAAAAAAATAAAAAAAATAATTTTTTTTTGGAAAAATAGAAAATGCATTAAAAAAGAGGAGGAAAGATTGATAATCGGTCCGTTAATCTTAAACCGATAAATTACTTGGAAGGATCGATTATTTCGTTGATATGTGGTTAAAAATAATGATGTATAGTTTTTTATGAAGTGGCAGATATCACCACTTTTGTAAAGTATGTAAAAGTTTTGGGATGATTTGGAAGTTGACCGTTATGGGAACGCCAACTTAGGTTGTCTTTGTCATATTTATGATCAAGACGTTTGTGTATATTTCTGAGTCTTTATCATGGAACGATCGGGAAACGTTTCTAGCAACTATATACCTTATTTGTTCAGGCTTAATCTATTTGTTTTTTTGAATTTTATTTAACAACAGTTTACTTCCCTTTCCTAGCAACTAACCTTAGGTTTTACTCGAACAAAGTTGAGATCGAGTCATGCATGTCTATTCCATCGTTACGGCCATGTATGCGTGATTCAACCACCTTGTTGGTTTATTACTTTTGGTGAAAGTTAGAAGATCCCTACCCTATATCGTTCTTCATCCTAACCCTTGGTTAAACTCGAATGAGCATGTGATCGAATTATACAAGTCTATTCCATCGTTACGGCCATGTATGTATGATTCAGCTGCCTTGTTGGTGTGGTACTTTCGGTGAAAGATTGCTAGAATGATCAACCTTAAGCCTAATTACCTAATTTACCTTTTAACTTGTTTCTCCTTAACTCTAGTGGTGGAGATGTGTATCCTTTCCAAACATATGATATGAAAATAATCACTACCGAGCAAATGAGTGTACCTATTAAATGTTACACCCTAGATTAGCTGAGTGATCTAAGTGTTTTCATTTCCATATTTCATGAGGTTCTTGGTCTTGTACAGGTGATTAAATGAAAGAAATGCTTAACAGAAAAATCCTTAACTCTGGTTAGGATACATTTTCAAGAAATTTATAGAGTCTACTTGAGGATAAGTAGGATTCAAGTGGGGGGGATATTTGATGACATCAAATAACGTTGCATTTATACCATCATTTATCCAAAAGAAATTATTCACTTTTATATAATTATTGCAAGAATTGTTACTTAATTGCTTAAAGTTGTTAATTTCAGTAATTGTGGAGTGTTTTGTGAAGACAAGCTAAAAGGCGCACATTTTGGAGCTTAAACGATGATATTTGAAGATTACTTATTTCTGACTCAATACGTCGTATCCAGTAAAGAAGATACGGCGTATCAGCGCCTGGACTTCACAAGAAAACACGCATACTCAATTCCCAATACGACGTATCCTTCTATCTACATACGCCGTATCCAGATGGATAAACATTCAGAGATCCTCTAATAAATATAACTTGGGAAAGATATATTTAATTGATTGTGAGCGTAGCGCGCACTCTAAGGAAATTACCCCTATACGCCGTATTGATCTCATTCAATACGGCGTATCCATCAATTTTCAGAGCCTATAAATAGAAGCCTTAAAAAACTAGTTTTCGGTGTGCAAAATCATATTCTCTATACCATACACATAAAAGACGATTTTTTGAAGTGAAGAAGAGCAGCCAAGGTCAAGCATCGATCACGATTCCATAGAAGACACCGTGTAATTCTTATACTCTTGTAATCATTAATTTTTGGTATCGTTCGGTAAAACATTTAGTTTACCTTGGTTATTTGATCACGCATGTATAATTACAATGATTATGGGCTAATACCCTCAGGTATTAGCCATCTTAATGAAGATTTAATGTTTGGTTTGTTTTAATCCGAATTGCTTAATTAATCGTTGATTGTTTAATTATGTTTATCATCTAATACTTGTCTACATGTTTGAATATGCGACCTATCATTCAACTGAGTCTAGTTATACCTAACAATTAATCTAGATATTGGGATAGCTCTCCATATCATGTTTTATATTACTAGACCAATAGGATCACAAATAATGTTCTATCTTTGCCTTTAAATTATGAGCTTAGTTCGACCGGCAGGTGACCCTTATGCTTCAACAAGTATGTTCTTAATTAATTGGTAAAGACTTGAACAGTGAACTACTAGTATATAAAATACCGTCAAGCAGTAAGTGGGTAAAGTCCCGATGGGCGAGGGTTTAAAAAGATCACCATTGCTTTAATCCTTAGATAAACTATAATTAAACTAAAAGGATTCTTTATGCAGATACGTTAATTGTGACATGATTCAACGTGTCTAGGTCTTAGGATGATGTCCCGCCTAAATCTTAAGAATGATATGCCGCCTCGAGATAAGCGTTCATTGCAATAAACAAACAAACCAGCATTTAATTGGATTTAATATGGCTAATACAGTTTTCTATCATTTGGATTGAACCGCTCTTTTAACTTCTAATTATTTTCTTGCATGCTTATTGTGTATTGAATTGATTATTGTCACCATAAAACATGTGCCAGTCTCTCAGGCTGAAAACCCCCCATTATCATTAGAACTAGGTTTAGCATAGGTTTAACAAGTAATTAGATTAATTAAAATACTGATAGAATATAAGGTTAACGACCTCGCTCTTAGTATTTGACACCCTACTTACCACAAAACTCCACCCGATCGAGTACACTGCCCGTTAAAGTGTTGTTTTTAGGAGTAAGTTCGGGGCTAATATTAATTTAAAACTCTGGTAATCAATTGACCCAAACACGACATCACATCACCACTTCTCCTTCTATATTTTTGTTCTGTCAAAAAAGGGATAAAGTGAATTAGTAAAATGGAATGTAACATAATTCACAATCATAAATCATTCTTCCATTTGGATAGTTTAATTCCAATAAATTTTATGTTTTGTCATCAACAAAAAGGGGGAGATTGTTAATACAAATAAACCGGTAAAAACGTTTATTTCCATTCTACGATCTTACTATGTTTTGTTGATGACAATTAATAAAACCATGTTGAAGTAAACTAGCTAAATCGCACACACATTTTACCAACATTTACCTTTCCATTTTTATAATTAATTATAAATATAAGTAAATTGTTTAAATAACATTTACATCATTCATGACATCATCAAATACAGCATATCTTAGGGTAATCTTACAAGGTCACATATGATCTCTCAAGATTTTGCATATCAAAATCCGGATTTGTTATTGTTTTCGTTCTATTAAAGAACACTGGCCGGTTCCCTTCTGCAATGGAACCGGCAGAACTGGGCTACAGTGCAGTTTTTTTGGCTATAAATACCAAGCAATTTCTCATGTTTTACTCACCCTTTTCTAATTCTAAACTCTCTAATCTACTGATCATTCTTCTCTTATCAGTTCTTGTTTAGTTTCTTTTACCATTTATAGGTAATTCTCTTCAAAAAGGAAATTACCAAACACCCCTTTGAGATGATCAAGTTCTAAGTATCTTGCTTCACTTCTCCATTTACATTATCAAGATCATATCTCTGATTTTTGTACATCATATATGTTGATCCCACTTGAATAGATCTTGCTTAGCTTGTAAAAGGCTTAGTTGTATTGAATAAATCCAAGACAACTATAGTAGAAACTTTAATTGAATATATCAAAGACTATGCGGAATCTAGTCTATGACACTAAGAAGAATAAGCAATGAAACAGTAACAAACAAGATTGTATAATACCAAACTTTAAGCCTTAATATATTAATACAAACACTCTTAATAGTGTTAGGGTTATACAAAACCTTGAAGCTGTAACAAAACGATTTCTAGATGATATGTGAAGATGAGATATTGAGATACTAACCTACATGCCCTAGGGTCTAGTTTTATACACCAAGGAACCCTAATGGGCTTACAACGCGTTTTCTATACATACATATCTTTTCCTAAAATATCTAAATCTTATCACATCAGTAGTTTAACATATAACTAACAGTAGAAACTCTTCTAGCAGTAGTAACTAATACTATCAGTAGTAACTTTACAACTAGTAGTAGTAATGACTTAGAATATTTCCTACAGTCTTCTCTAGCAGTAGAAACTATAACCAGCAGTAGTATTAACAGTTAAGAAGCCTTTTATTCCTAACAATCCTCTCCTAAACTTGATATTCATCATATTAATCATCAAGTTTCTTCAATAAAATCTTCTTAATCTTCAGGGAGGATGTATCCAAACACTCTTCTACTTCTTAAGTTGTGATCTTGTAAATCTGAGAAGTTCATAAGCCATTTTACACTCATGATCAACTTCTAGTCTTCTACTCAACATCCTTGAAAGCATTTCTTGTGTAAGAGGATACCTTCTTTCGACCAGCATGTGTGTAACACCCCCAAATAGGGTCGCAGCGGAATATGGGTTTGGGAGCGTGTTACATCTTAGATCAATAACACAAGATAATATAGAACGACCATTAAAAAGTCGTTGAAAACTGATACATTGGATTTACATAAGTTTGTTTCTAAAGCCCGAAGCTTTACTTGTTCAACATTAATATTAC
>BQNB010024613.1:0-60513 GCA_026074375.1 Tanacetum coccineum
CGTTTATTTATATAAGAGTTAATTATATAAATACTAGAACATTTCTTGAGACATTGTGAGTTGCACAATGGTCTCATTTATACCTCAAACATTGTAAGTTACACAATGTTCTCATTTTACTTCTTAGACATTGTGAGTTGCACAATGGTCTCATTTTGTTCTCAAACATTGTAAGTTAAACAATGGTCTCTAAGAATATTTTTTTTCTTCATAACTTTATACCAAAGTTCCAGTCTTAAGTTTAACTGGGACCCTCATGAGAAGATGATGGTATGTGACCAACGAGAGTTTGTCTAACAAGGAGAGACTAGGGGTAGGGATTTTCGATCAGTCATAGTGTTGAGTTTAAGTTTAGTAAAAGAGGGTATGTGTTGTTATAGTTTTAGGGTTTAGTAATATGGGTAATGAAACAGTAGCGATGGAAAAACAAGATACAAAACATTAGAATTAATCTGTGACCTTAGCACAGATAAACCACTTTGTGACCGTTATTGTGAAAAACAAGATACAAAACATTAGAATTAATCTGTGACCTTAGCACAGATAAACCACTTTGTGACCGTTATTAAAAATTTTACTAAATTTTTTTTATATTTTTACTAAAATTTTTATTAAAATATATAATCGGTTCGTTTCGGCTCGTATATAAAATATATAATTATTTTTTATAAAATATATAATCGGTTCGTTTCGGCTGGGTCGGTCCGGTTTCTCGGTTCGTTCCGGTCGGTTCGTATATAATTATTATTTAAAATTATTTTTTATAAAAATATATAATTATTATTTAAAATTATTTTTTTATTTTTAAAAACATAAAAAAAAAAATATATAATCGGTTCGTTTCGGCTGGGTCGGTCCGGTTTCTCGGTTCGTTCCGGTCGGTTCGTATATAATTATTATTTAAAATTATTTTTTTATAAAATATATAATTATTATTTACAATTATTTTTTATAAAATATATAATCGGTTCGTTTCGGCTGGGTCGGTCCGGTTTCTCGGTTCGTTCCGGTCGGTTCGTATATAATTATTATTTAAAATTATTTTTTATAATATATATAATTATTATTTACAATTATTTTTTATAAAATATATAATCGGTTCGTTTCGGCTGGGTCGGTCCGGTTTCTCGGTTCGTTCCGGTCGGTTCGTATATAATTATTATTTAAAATTATTTTTTATAAAATATATAATTATTATTTACAATTATTTTTTATAAAATATATAATCGGTTCGTTTCGGCTGGGTCGGTCCGGTTTCTCGGTTCGTTCCGGTCGGTTCGTATATAATTATTATTTAAAATTATTTTTTATAAAATATATAATTATTATTTACAATTATTTTTTATAAAATATATAATTATTATTTACAATTATTTTTTATACATTAGAGGTTCAACGGATGAGTCGATATGTTAGGGTTATACATTAGAGGTTCAACGTATGAGTCGATATGGTCATGGTTATACATTTGAGGTTAAAGGGACGATTCGATATGGTATGGTTATACATTAGACGTTCAACGGACGAGTCGATATGGTATGGTTATACATTAGACGTTCAACGGACGAGTAGATATGGTATGGTTATACATTAGACGTTCAACGGACGAGTCGATATGGTATGGTTATACATTAGACGTTCAACGGACGAGTCGATATGGTATGGTTATACATTAGACGTTCAATGGACGAGTCGATATGGTTGTTTACATAGAGGTTTCAACGGATGAGTCGATATGTTAGGGTTATACATTAGAGGTTCAACGTATGAGTCGATATGTTATGGTTATACATTAGAGGTTCAACGGACGAGTCGATATGGTATGGTTATACATTAGACGTTCAATGGACGAGTCGATATGGTATGGTTATACATTAGAGGTTCAAGGATGTGTAATATGTTTGGTTATATACATTAGAGGTTCAACGGATGAGTCGATATGGTATGGTTATACATAGAGGTTCAACCGGGTCGAGTCGATATGGTATGGTTATACATTAGACGTAATAGGACGTGTCGATTATGGTTATGGTATATACATTAGAGGTTCAAAGGAACGAAGTCGATATGGTTATGTGGTTATCCATTAGACGTTCAATGGACGAGCTCGGATGGTATGTTATACATTAGACGTTCAATGGACAGAGTCAGATGGTATGGTTATTACATTGAGTTCAATGGACGAGTCGTTTATGGTATGGTTATACATTAGAGGTTCAAGGATGGACTGAAGTTAGGAAGGCATCAAAATAACACCACATGACATCAGTCTGTAGTTGCTTTCTGGTGGAGACAGAACGAGAAGGATCTATGATTACATTTGCTATAGGATGATCCTTAGTCCATCTACCAAGTGATTCATTTTAGGTGATTCTTCAAAACCTTGAGAAATAATTGGAGAATGTTCTTGTTCTTATGTTGATGGGATACTTGTTGATGGAGCATCTTGGTTAATTCACGTAGACACAGGTGAATCAGCTAAATCGACAATTCTTGGTGCAGCAGCGATTGGAACTGGAGAGACAGCTATTGTTGGAGGATTAAAGTATTCATCGAACATAGGTTGAAACAAACAATCCCAATCATCTCTTGGTGGTGGAATACAAGGTTGTTGAGGAATATGGTTTGTAACGAGTCCTGAACTGGATGTTGCAGGAGGCATGGATTGAAGCCCGGGTCCTGAACCGAGTTGTTCAGAAGCCATTGCCGTCAGCTCATCAAAATCGACATGGATAGTTTCAATGATTTTTCGGGTACGTTGGTTGTAGATACGGTAAGCTTTCTTCTTGGGTGCATATCCAATGAAAATGCCTATATCAGCTTTAGCTTGAAGTTTGCCTAAATCCTCACTATCATTGTTTGGATAGCAAAGTGCACCAAAGACATGAAGGTAAGATAGATCGGGTTTTCTGTCATGTAAGAGCTCATAAGGAGTTTTTCCATAGCGGCGCCGTATAATGGATCGATTTTGGGTGTAACATGCGGTAGCAACTGCCTCGGCCAATAGAAATAAAGGAGCTTTTGCGTAGATTAACATTGTTCGAGCAGCTTCAACAAGAGTATGATTTTGCCTTTCAACGACACCATTTTTTTGTGGAGATCGCGCAACTGATGTTTCATGAGAGATACCAACACTCTCATAATAGCTACGCAGAGTTTGATTGACAAACTCAGTTCCATTATCTGTATGAATGTTCCTGACAGGTGCATTCAATCTAACTTGTATCATCTTTAGAAACTTGATTATGAAATCAGGAGCTTCATTATTTGATGCTAGAAACTTCACCCATGTGAACCGAGAGTAATCATCCACAATGACGAGGATGTACTTTTTCCCATTTATACTTGTAACACGCATAGGCCCACAAAGATCCATGTGTAAAAGATATAGTTTTTCCTTATTGGTGTCTTTAGATTTAGGTTTATGTGATTGTTTCTTGCTTTTGCCCATAGCATATGCCGAACACAGATGATCTTTTTCAAATTTCAATTTGGGAAGACCTCGTATGAGACCATTTTTAGCTAAATAATTTATAGCACCAAAGTTCAAATGTGACAATCGTCGGTGCCATAACCAAGATTCGGTCTTTAAGGCTTTGGACAAGAGACAAATTAGAGAAGACGTCATCATATCCCCAATTGACAATGTATATAGGTGGTTCTAGTGATCCTGAGAGTAAAATCAAAACCATTCAGATTTACGAACAAAGCACGTGTGTTTTCTGAAAGCTACTTCAAGATCTGAGTCGCAGATATGACCAACGGAGAATAGATTGTATCCTAGTCCTTCCATATAATAAACCCTTGAAATTATGATATTTCCTATCTGATAGTCACCATACCCATTAATCTTTGCAATCTGGCGTTACCCGAACATTGACATGTACCGAGATACTTGTGAACAATTGGTGAGCGATCTCCAGTATGTGATTTGAGCATTGGGCGTCCAAATACCTTAACGATCTAGACAACTGAGATCGACAAAAAAAGAAGAAGATGGAGCAAGGAAGTATGGATCCCGAGATGTACCGGGTTCCGTTTTGTTAGAAATCACATATTTTGCAATCTTAGGTTTGCTATTAGAACCATTAGTTTAGGTACCTTAGGTCTCCTAGTATAAACCTTAGTTACTACAGATTCTTGTGCAACTACTTCTAGAGGAATGGGTTCCCTAAGAGGCACTTTATTAGTGGCGATAATCCTAGTTAAAGGGCAAGCATTTCCAACTAAAGCGAAAGTCCTTCCTGTGGGTGTCCAATTATATCCAATTTTAGTAAACATTTTTCCTGTAGGTTTCCACTTCTTTCTTTTTAGCTAAAGTGGACCACAAGATCGAAGTAATGGTGGACTAAGTACATATTCCGAAGTCCAAAACAAGTAATGTAGACAAGAGAAACACATTCATCAAGTCTAAGTATATATTATTGCACTAAGCTCATGACACCGAAGCCTTAACTAGATTTGTGCCCCAAATGTATAGGATGCTTGCCAACAACCTAAAAGTACTCCCAATGTTAAATGCACCTGATCAAACTAGTGACCCAAGGAAAGGTGGGGATTGTCAGTCCCGATAGATCTATCCACAACACTCGCGCTTACTACAATAGCAATTAACGGTTCATGATAAGTAGGGACTTAAGTGGCAATATAGTGACTACTTAGGCAATAATATTCAGGCAGTAATCTGGATAGCATACAATTTAGAAAAACACTTGTGTCCGTAGTAAAACAATCATGTCTAAAATTCACGGTTTCAAATATAGGTATTCACGATCTCAAATCATGTAGTAACAAATCAAGCTTTAGTAAAAATAGTCATGTAACGCTTATGTAGTAGAAATCAATAAGTTCACTTAGTAAAACGAGCACGTATTCTCACCCCGAAAACAGTTTAAGAAAACCATTAAAAGAGAAAAGGTGGGGCTATGAACTCACAAAGTATTGAAAGGTAATTATACTGTAGTAAAATATACAAGTTTGTAAACGAGCATGTATTCCCCTCGCGGGTTTATAAAACATTGAAAAGATTGAAATGCGAGACTATGAACTCACATTGATGATGAAGAACGATTGGCGGGAATGTACACATTGAGTACAAGACGAAACAGAAACTGGAACGGCTCGACCAAGAAGTTACGGTTTATCCTAACGACTATAACCCACTAGCCTAGGATAATGTATTTGGGTTTCCCGATTAATGGTTACGTCAACGCGACACGTTGATAAAAATTTAGATTTAAAGTTGTAATAGTTTGGTGGTTGGTTAAATAAATAAATCAAAAAGTAAACGCAAGGTGTGTAATATATTATTTATATTTCGTTTCCTCGACGGTCGTGTCTAAAATAGTTACCTCATTGTAAAAGTATAGTTTTCGTTCGTTTATCCGGTTGTTGTATAATACATATTATTATATCTTTAAAATATAACTTAATCCCCTTTTTCGGTTTCTAAAATAACAAAAGCTTTAGTAAATTATTACTAAATATAGAAATTTATATAAATTTCGCCATGACATTTCCGTTTATATATCGTTTTCCATATTTATAGAATCTAACGTTTTCCCCTAATCAATATATGTTACAATTTTTCGCTTTCTAATATTTCAAATGCCGCGTGTTCTAGATATAATATATATTACATTTATTTAACCATTTTAAACCACCAATTTATATATCCGGTTTTTAAGATATTTATAAAACCTTATTATTTTTATTCGTTGTTTCACTAAACCAAACACACCCTTTGTATATAACCAAACGAACCCTTGTTGTCTCTACATCAACCAAAACCAAACACCCCTGAAGACTATGAAAAACAAACGCACCCTAGGTGCAATAACAAACCAAACGCAGCCAACCCAAACGCACCCTTTGTGGTGGCTGACCACCGAAACAAACACCCTTCGGTGACTGAGCATCAAACGCACCCTTTTGGGCGGTTGAAAAACAAACGCACCCCTGTTTTCGGGGTGGAGATGGCAGCAACGAGGTGATGGTGGTGGTGTTATGGGGCTGTCGATGGGGGTGGTGCGAAGGTGGAGGTGGCAGCGGCTGTGATGATGAAGATGGCGTCGGTGGAGTGGTGATGAAGGTGAGGTGATGATAATGATGATGGTTATGATGGTGGTGTTATAAGGGTGATGGTGTTGATGTCGCGGTGGTGGTGTTAGCTGTGGCAGTGGGGGTGATGGTGGTGTTGGTGCGTCGGTGGTGGTGGAGTGGCGTGGTGGTGGCAGCCGGTGAGGGGTGGTGATGGGGAGGCGCGTGGAGGCGCGTGTGAGGGTGGATCGAATAGATCGGAAGATGGGGAGCATTATTGGAGTTGGCCGGAAAAGTCCGCCGGAAAAGTTTTCCGGCGACGGCAGTGGTGGTCGGTGGTGGCCGGATTTTTGGAGAGGATGGAGGAGGTATGTGTGTATGTTTTTATTTTGTAAATGATGAAATATATAAATTTTATATATATAATAAAAGTTTAAAATTAAATAGAAAAGGTATAATAGTTGAGGGTTAACTTTGTAAATATTTCACAGGGACCTAACGTGTAACTTTGGAGTATTATTTTGATAACTATCGGTTCGGGACTCATTTGGACTAGTTAACGGTCGATTTAATACACGAAACTTGCGCCATTGTTTTTCAAATCATTTTTCTGATAAAAATGAGTATTTACTTAATAATATTTTATAAATATTTTTATTTAATAAAAAGTGTTAATTAAATCTATTTAATTATTTTCTTGTTTCTAAATCTTTCGAGGGCATTTCAGTCACCTTCTGACTGTTTCTGGGTCTCGGTCAAAACTAAAAAGTTGTCAGGAATGTCGTTTTACATCAAATTGTTTTAGAGTCCGATTTGTGAAAATGTGATTTAGTGGATCGTTTTTGATAAATCAGTTTATTAAAAAAAAATTATAAACGACTAACATGTAATAAATATGATTTATTTATTTTTAATTACGTTTCAAAAATTGACGGTTGTCACAGTCTTCTCCGGTTAGAAGAGCCTTGTCCTCAAGGCTCAATTCGCGACACTTGACGAAGGTACGGGTTTAGTGAAGAGATGCTGATACTTCTTCCGGAATTGTGTTGATGAAGAGGTGTAGGTTTTATTTATTTATTTATTTATTTATTTAAGGTGACTACTCTCAGCATGACATGGTCTTTCCTGAATGCATAGTTAATCAGTCTATGCACCAAATATACATAGGTGATTAGGCTATGTATATTTGAGGGCCAACGATGAAATGCTCATTTTCGTCAAAATAGTGTGATGTATGAAATGGTATCAAATGGTTTTATAACATAATGAAATAATCAATAAAGTGAACGTGAGGTAGCTCACAGGGTGACAACAAAATGATAGCAAAATGGTTTATGGGTTGACATCGAGATTGTTTGTAAAGCGATAGATAATAGCAAGTATAAAGAATATCCGAACAAACGCAGAAGTAGTCAAAGAAAATGAACGTAAAGAACTATTCAATCAACAGGGGAGAGAGGTTGAAGATGAGTATGTGTGTGTGTATATAAGATGGAAATGAAAAAATGATATATAAAAATTTATATATATAATAAAAGTTTTAAAATTTTTGATAAGTTGTTAATAGTTGAGGGTTAACTTTGTAAATATTTCACAGGGACCTAACGTGTAACTTTTGTTAATTATTGGTTCGGGACTCGTTTGAGCGACTTAACGGACGATTCAAATCTCGAAACTTGCGCCATTGTTTTTCTAATCATTTTTCTGATAAAAATGAGTATTTACTTGATAACATTTTATATATATTTTTATAACATTTTATAAAATATTCGTTATTTATTTTATGAACCGGTTACGTCCCGACCGAAAATAAAACTAAAAATAAACTTTTAACCCGTATATTCGCGTTATCAACAAACGCTTTTAATTAAATTGTTAAGTATTTTATTAAATATTTTTATTTAATAAAACGTGATAATTAAATATAATTTAATTATTTTTGTGTTTCTAAAATCTTGCGAGGGCATTTCAGTCACCTTCTGACTGTTTCTGGGTCTCGGTCAAAACTAAAAAGTTGTCTGGAATGTCGTTTTATATCAAATTGCTTTAGAGTCCGAGTCGTGAAAATGTAATTTAGTGGGTCGTTTTTGATAAATCAGTTTATTTAAAAATAATTTTTTATAAACGAAAAAAAAATGTAATAATAAATATGATTTATTATTTTTTTAATTACGTTTCAAAAATTGACGGTTGTCACAGTCTTCTCCGGTTAGAAGAGCCTTGTCCTCAAGGCTCAATTCGCAACACTTGACGAAGGTACGGGTTTAGTGAAGAGATGCGGATACTTCTTCCGGAATTGTGTTGATGAAGAGGTGTAGGTTTTAAGGTGACTACTCTCAGTATGACATGGTCTTTCCTGAATGCATAGTTAATCAGTCTATGCACCAAATATACATAGGTGATTAGGCTATGTATATTTGAGGGCCAACGATGAAATGCTCATTTTCGTCAAAATAGTGTGATGTATGAAATGGTATCAAATAGTTTTATAACATAATGAAATAATCAATAAAGTAAACGTGAGGTAGCTTATAGGGTGACAACAAATGATAGCAAAATGGTTTATGGGTTGACATCGAGATTGTTTGTAAAGCGATAACGAACGCAGAAGTAGTCAAAGAAAAGGAACGTAAAGAATTATTCAATCAACAAAATGGTATAAAGGGTCGTGTTCTAAAGATAGGTGCTCTAAGGTGACACGTATGAAGTGACAAGTTAAAGTCGCGAAAAGTTCGAAGTAAATCGTAATAGATCAAAAAGAAAATAGTCCATAGGTATAGGTATTCTTATATAATACCAGTATTGACGCTCGAAGGAGTAAATGAGAAATCAGGAAGTACACGAAAACCAGAGTGATCAATAATTATAACGGACCGATATAGGGTAAATAGTAAGACATCATAAGATAGACATCATAGTCAAGTATTAAATACTCATTATCCATGTAATAGTAGTAGAGATGCAAAAGAGAGCATATAAGTTACCTGGGAGCAAGCGCGTGCGGATATCGGACAATGGTGAAAGACTCTAAAAACATTTTCGAAAAACGGTTATAGTTTAGGTTTTGAAAACGACCTAGTTCTCTATAACCAGTGCTCTGATACCAATCTGTAACACCCCCAAAATCTGGTACAACGCAGCGGAAATGGTAACATTGGGGTGCTACTTCAGGGCACAAAACACAAGTCACGGAAAACGACCTTAAAATTGACGTTTTAAATAAAGTCATATTCTATTTAATAAAAGATCAGAGTTACACAGGTTCCATTTATGATGTATTAGAAAACATTGTCAAAACGTTTGTCAAATAGTACTCAAGTTATTAAGCCTTCAAAAATATATATATCCGCGCGACTCGAATGCTCCCAATGCTCCACTAGCAAATAATAACCTGAGAAAAACATGCAAAAACGGTCAACATAAAGTTGGTGAATTCATAGGTTTAAGTAAAAGCAGTGTTGAAATAATTTAAGAAATGTCTTTGTAAGAAAAGTAGCGTTACAGTATTTCAAGTGTTATTTCCGAAATCCAAGTAGTGATTCAGTAAATCAAGAAGTATTTAAAAGTAGACCACAAGATCGAAGTAATGGTGGACTAAGTACATATTCCGAAGTCCAAAACAAATAATGTAGACAAGAGAAACACATTCATCAAGTCTAAGTATATATTATTGCACTAAGCTCATGAACCCGAAGCCTTAACTAGTTTGTGCCCCAAATGTATAGGATGCTTGCCAACAACCTAAAAGTATTCTCAATGTTAAATGCACCATGGTCAACTTGTGACCAGAAATTCCAGGTGGGGATTGTCAGTCCCGATAGATCTATCCACAACACTCGCGCTCACTACAATAGCAATTGACGGTTCATGATATAGTAGGGACTTAATTGGCAATAGTGGTAACTTAGGCAATAATATTCAGGCAGTAATCTGGATAGCATACAGTTTAAAACAAAACACTTGTGTCCGTAGTAAAACAATCATGTAATTCCACCCCGTAGAGTTTATAAAACAAGGAGATAGAAATGGGGGCTATGAACTCACAAAGTATTGAAAGGTAATTGTACTGTAGTAAAATATACAAGTTTGTAAACGAGCATGTATTCCCCTCGCGGGTTTATAAAACATTGAAAAGATTGAAATGCGAGACTATGAACTCACAAAGTCTTATTTTTCCTTAGGAATAGTCGTAGGTGCTATAATTTTATGTAATTTTTTCAGAATTTTTAAAAATAGTTTAGTATTTTTTACAATTTAATTTCCTTAAAAGTTTTAAAAATTCATAAAAAATACAAAAATTATCAAAAAAATATTTTTCTTTTTTAGGAAATTTTCTTTAGTCATATTTTACGTAGGAAAAATGAAAAAACTTTCGTAGGGTCATTTTTGCAAACTTTTGATTTTTAAAGAACGGGTCTCGGATACGGATCTTGACTTGACTCGTTTTTGGGTCAAACGACCTCCGTTTTCAGTCTAGTCTTTTTCATTCTTCATTATTAGTCCCCTAGAGTAGTTTAGAAGTAAAAATTTCTTTGTAGGGTTAATTTTTAAGATTTTAGGTTTTTAACCCCTTGTTCGGGATTCCTGCTCTCGTTTTTCAGCTTAATCTCATAATTTTTAGGTTTTTCTCAATCGTTTTTGTTTGTTATTGATTAATTTAGCTTTATACTCTCTCAGATCCTTAATCTCATTCAAACTCCAATTTTCCGACTGTATCGATTCTCCAGCACAGCCTCGTTGGGGATAAACGACCCGGGGATATTCTATACTACTCCTCGGTTTCATTGATTGTGTTTTTAAATTATACTTATTATATATATTGTATTATATATTATATATATTTTAAGGTGTAGTTTAGCATCAATCAATTTTTGGCGCCGCTGTCGGGGAGGCTGTGAAACCGATTATCGTTACGTTTGACCAGTTGTGTTTGAATATGTGAATATAAAAAAAAAACCAAAAAGTACAAAAATATTTTCATTTTCTTTTTAGTATAATTATCATTTAAAGAAAAACTAAAAAAAAAGAAAACCAAAAAGATAAAAACATTGTCTTTAATTATCAATAAAATTCACAAATTGGTAAAAATACCAAAATATAATATTCTCAATTGAGGTATTATCATAATAACTTCCGGTGAACTTTTTGGTTCCCAACTCGAACAAAAGATTTAAAAACTTGCCTTTTGTGTCACTTGCGAGGTACGGTTCACCTTTTAAAAGATAAACAAACTCTAAGAGGGGTATAAGGCGGGTTGTTCCGAGGTTTCTGGGTCTCGGACAAAACTAAAAAGTTGTCATAAATGTCGTTGTAACAACAAATTGCTTTAGAGTCCGATTCCTAAAAATGTGATTTTAGTGGATCGATATGATAAATCAGTTTAAATTAAAAAACTAAATTTTTATAAACGCAAACATTATATAAAAAAGATTATTATTTAAATATGTTTCGAAAATTGACGGTTGTTACACGTGACTCCGAACGTATACTCATAACAAGTATAGAGGGCGAAAACCTGCCATCTCATACAAAAATCCTCATCTACTATGAGACAATAACCAAAGTGATCGCAAAAGTGAGCATTTGACACCAAAGTTAGATCACAACACCATTGCTAGATCCGAAATAATTCCACTTCACCGTTAAATAAGTGATAAACAACCTTCTTCGTAACCATTTAATCTAATAAATCCAAAAACGAGCCTTTTAAACGTTTAAGAACATTTAAAAATCAATCCGTTAGCTTCCCCTTAAACGAAGAATCCATTTTAATTCGAGATCAAAAAATAAATACCTTTACTCCTGTAATATTATGTCCGAGATCTTCATAACATTCAAGAACCAAATTGATGCATTACCCGATATCGCATATCACAAACAGCTGAAACTTTTTATCAGATAACATTAACAGTTGTAATTACCTTTTCTCAGACGAAGCTAACAGTCTTAAAATCTTCTCAGACAACAAAGGCAGTACAAACATAAACATGAACAGTACTAAACTTTTCTTTGAATATGCCAATCAGCACTAATTTGTTCAAGCAGCATTAATGTTCTTCGAGTTCAAACAGTAGTATTAACAACATAACCTTGCTCGAACAGTAATAGAATTTTAAAGCTCATTATCTGCTTGCCTATCAATCATATGTAGCAGCCTATAAATCAAATAGTAGAACGTTAACTCCAATTGGCCCATTATTATTTAGTTCACAAAATGTATTAGCCCATGTCACAGAATTATTCGGCCCATGTAATGTCCTCACAAAATTCACTTGTTTTAATACCTTGCTAGCCCAATAATTTCGATGCAAACCAAATCCACTCGTTAGTAGTTGTACAAAAAAATACGCCATGTGGGACTCGAACAGCAAACCTTAAGGGAGAAACACTTAACACCACCACTTAACCAACTGCGCTATAAAGCCATTTGGTTATTCTTCTCATTATGTGTTATTTATTCTTTTCTTTCATGTGTAGCAACAATATTATCTGTCATAAAACTGTCGCTAAACAGGTTCTCCTTCCTCCCATACACATTAGAAAATCGAGCTTCTCAATTCTATTATAAGCTTTGGAACAATGTCAACCTTATGTGATTTGTTGGTCATGCTATACAAAGGAGAAGAAGAAAATCGAATTGCGGAAGAGCTAGCGCTAAAGATCGATATTGGAAGATTCCAATTGCTATGATGATGTGATGATTTATACCATTGCAATTACACCCGTCTTTACCAAACCATGGAGACCGTTAACTCTCTAATTATGGGGATGAGCATCTTGACACTA
This sequence comes from Tanacetum coccineum, assembly GCA_026074375.1. Taxonomy (NCBI): domain Eukaryota; kingdom Viridiplantae; phylum Streptophyta; class Magnoliopsida; order Asterales; family Asteraceae; genus Tanacetum; species Tanacetum coccineum. The sequence goes on from BQNB010024613.1 coordinate 12,826, forward strand.
TTTCCGGCAATGGATTCAGACGAAGTAATTAAAGTCTAGTGTTGACGAACCTCGTCCTTATCATAAGTGAAGCCCGAGGGTATTCTCGGACAAAGTGTGGATGTGCTTCTTTGTACATCCTACCTCTCTTAAAAGCTTTCAATGATCATCTGAGACTATATCGATTCCAACAATGATTCTAATTCGTGTGATGGACGATTCTTAGGAGACATCGATTATGTCGATGCATCACCTCCAGATGCTGAGATCGTCAGCTTAGAGGTCGTGGAGATTGTTATTCCAGATGTTGTAAGGATTCGATACGTTATCTTCTTAACAATCAAAGACTATATACTTCGTGAAATATGTTGAAAGTAATCTTCTTATGCATCATCGATGCTTTAAAAGATAATCCCACTCTTTCTTCCGATGTTTATGACCAACCCCAAGGTCTTCCTCCACATCTCTTAAACCTTTTCTGGAGGAAGACTAACACCTTTGATAATGCTTTAACCGAAATCTTTCTGCCTTTGATTTGGAAAAGAATAGTAGTGGCAGTCACCCCACTACTCATTCTGATTATTCTATCCGGATTATGAAGCGTTCCATTTCATGCATGACGATCATTTAAAGAAAGAATTAGTGCAGTACCGCTACTCATGAGATTTTTCTCTATATGATTGTTATCTTTGATCTTCAATCAATCCATTTCCTCCAGGCGCATAGAGTATGATTTTTATACGGAGGAGTTCGTCGATAACTCGGTCACATTTTATCTCCATCAGGAGTATGTCATTTCTGCTTTTAAGATTGAGCCCGAGCTGGGCAATCTTACTATGGATGAGGTGGAAGATATTTTCCCAACAAAAGAACCAAGAGTTCATGTGCCTAATGTTTTACCCACCCATCCCACCCTTCACCTGGATCTGGATTTCATACTTTTAAGTGAACCTCTCTTCGCTTATATTGTATGGATCTTTCTTCCACTTCTCACGTATCCAGTTGCTCCTCCATATCTTCTCTCCTGTAGGAATGAAGATACCATTTTGACCCCGGCATATCAATTTATTCATTCTTTTATGCCGGATGTATCTTTCGGAGTGAACTTTCATGAAATTCATTGTTTATCCAATCCAACTTCGACTAAGCCCGATCGAGATTTCATCTTACACTTGCTCCCCTATGGACCAATGAATTTAGGGGTCGAGTCTGAGCTTGTGTCTCGGTTAAAACAAACAAGGGGGCTTCCGTGGAGGTACCCCATGCTCTATCCTAGATAGTAGAATGATAGCCCTTAGTAATGAATAAGTGTTTAGTTGTTGTGAGGAGGCATGCCTCATTTTCTTTTCCATGTTTTGAGTTTTGTGTTTGTTTTGTCCAGATTGTCCCGGATTTTTGAAACCTCTCGCGCTAGCGTATTTGGCTTCGATACAAGAGCTTCACAATCTCAGCCATTCATGTTGGGAATCGATTATCCTAATTCTTATTCGGACATAACGTTTATCTTTAAAGCATACTTAATAAACGGCTTAGGATTTACGTGATAAACATCGTAAACATTGAGGACAATTTTCATTCTAGTTATGGGGAGATCTTCGATTTGATTGTGCCCCTGCAACGCCGTTTGTTTCTCACGTATCCCGTTTTTTACACCAAAATTTCGAAAAAATTAAATAAATTTTAAAATTTTCAAATAAAATAGTGTTTTGTCACAATTTTGACTTTCTGCTGGGTAGAATAAGAGTAATTTTGACTCGATTCGTGCGTGATGAGCTCTAAGCTTGTCCTTAACTTTTAGACTAAGCGTTGCAAAATATTTCGACAGAATGAAAAAATGATAGTGTTAAGTATGAGTTGGATGCTAAACAAGGATTATTTGGAAATCTTAAGAGCTCATAAGTGTAATTTGTCGCTTTTTCTCCCACTAAGCTCTCAACTGATTAATATACGTGCTACTTCTGGAAATTAAAACTTAAATCAATAATTTTTTTTGTAATATTATAGCAAAACTTTTAGGGACTTAGTTCAAATTTATACTTGAATTTTTCAAAAAAAAAAAAATAAAAAAAAAAAAAAAAAAAAAAAAAAAAAAAAAAAAAAAAAAAAATAGATGTTTCCCAAGATTGAACAAAAAATGATGACAAATGCAAAAATATATAAATATAACTGTGGGTTGATAAAGTTTTCTGCATCTTGCCGGCTCGAAACCGATGTTGCAGCATTCTAAAAGTCAAAGGTTACAATTGCAATAATGGGTTAATATTAAGTGTGAATAAAAGACTCTTTTGTTAAGTTCATATATGCTTTTGAACTTTGGCTATTATATTTTATTGCCAGAGATATGTATATCAGTAACCTGAGGAGTTTTTGATACCTAAGGTCGTGAGTCCCGATACTAGTCTCTATGGGTGTCAAAAGCCTGGTCACTTACCGCAAGTTGGATGTGCCGAGGACGAAAGTCGTTCTACATGGGATGATCTCGCTTCACTCATTATTCTCGGCGAAGTGTAAAATAGATTGATCCATGGCTTGAAATTCAAAATGCACACACAACTTTAAGATATAATTGTCGGGAGTAAAGAAGTTTACAAATTGCAAATATGATTAGTGTTAGTCATCCTAACCTCTAATTAACGGTTGATTTAGTTTACAAGCTTGGTTTGGTATAAGTGAAAGTTGGGATGATGAATTTATCCTTTTTGCGGCATTCTCGGATCGAAATCGATCTTGTTTTATGATCCCTTAAAGTATTAAATAGAAAGACAAAACATTATAGCTAGTTATTTAATAAAAAATACAAAAGATGTGTAGGAATAGGTGTTATATAAAAATATGGTAAAGACGGGGATTTCAAAACTTATAATCTTTAACTTCTCGATGAAACACTCCTATGATACTTTTCAAGGTTATTAGTCGAGGTGTGATTGAGATTCTTAGTTTTTGAACAATGCTTACTTTATATCTATTGCGTGAGGGACGGCATACCTTAGTATAGGGGATTTGGTATGTGTTTAATTACACACACCTTTTACCTTTAAAAACAAGTTAAAATAACCAAAAACGGACTTAAAATGCCAAAAATATGCTTGTTTTGCTAATTGTGTTGTGCAGGAACGGATATCTAAGAAAAGGACGAAAAACGAAGCCAAAAAACAAAAACGGACACGGATGGAAAAGCGTGGAAAATCAAAGTAAGACAAAGCCCAAAAGTGAAACGTCAACCCGTCAATCAAAGTCAAAAAAAGTAAAGAAAAAATAAGTTTAGGGGCCAAAATTGCCAAGTCCCTAAACTTATTTTATAAAGGAAAAGAGGAAAAATACTTGCAAGGGCTTTTACTGCCAACTTCCCAAAGTATTAACCACAAGGGCCAAGTCTGCCAACCCTCCAAAGTTATAACTCACAAGGACCATGGATGCAAAGCCCTATATAACTCTTGAGGGGTGTTTTTGCCAAGTCCCAAAACGTTTAATAACACAAGGACGTGTGATGCAACAAATACTATAACCATGAGGGACCATATTTGACAAACCCACAAACTCACAACCATTTTTGAAGTACTGTATATCTTCTACACCACTTTCCCGCCAAAGCTCATAACCTCCCAAACCTGTCCCTTTCCACCTCGTTGACCCCCCACATCCATCCAAAACCATCACCATAACTAAACCCCACCCCCTACATGGGTATGCCAAGCTGGCAATCCAAAAACCCACCAATTCGAATCAATGGTTGTTATAAATTTGTGTGGGCAGCAAGCTAAATGAAGGGCCAGGATTAACTTTGAGTATCCACTCTCACAACAAGCACACAAGGCTGTTTTGTGTCTTAAAAGAAGCACACAAGGAGAGAAGACAAGAGTGCAAGACCCTAGCTCGTTTTACTATTTAAGCTTTTGTAAGCCATTGTGGCAAAGAGTTAGTTTTTTAGTGAGAGTAGTTTTAGTGTGTAGTTTTAGCTCAGTTTAAATTTTAACTTAATGTACTTGTATTCTCTTTTTAATGAAAATTCAGTTTAGTTTTACATTGTGTTCTAAGTTACTTGTGTCTCTTTAAAAAACCATATAAGCTTTTAATATAAGCACTTTAACCTGTTTTTTTTAAACTTTGATACAAAGAACTTAAGAAAAATTGAAAGAAAAAAAAGAAAGGGTCACTGTTTGATAAAGGATGAATGAGCAATAATGGATGGCTCATTGGAATGCTTAGTTTAGCTTATTTATAAGCTAAGGGTAGGATTAGAGCTTATTTAGGTGCATTTTATCCTGTTTTGAGCAAGGATTAAAGGTATGCTTTCTTTTAAATTTTAGCTTATTGTTACTGTAGCATTGCTTATTGTGGCTTATTTTCAGCTTATCTATGTCTTTTTGTGCTTATTTGTGTTTATTTAAGCTTAAAAATGTCCTTTAGTTGCTCTTGTATCATTAACCTGTCCATTGCTTAAAACTGTCTAAGTTAGCTTATTAATGTTGTTAGCTTACTAGCTTTTTCAAGTGCTTCTTTGTGTTTGCTTTTCACTTTTTATTATATAAAATTGCATGTTTAGTGGTTGTCTTTAAAACTTAGAGCTTAATTCAGTCTTTATAAGTGTGAAATTCGTTTTTTAAAATATAAAGGGGTGTTTGGGTTAAGCCCAAAATGGGTCAAAAATGGAAGGTTATGGGTTGGTGTCATAAGGCCAACTTTGGCTTAAGTTATTAAGCTTGTTTGAGTCTGTTTTCCAAACTTTTTAAGTCCAAAAAGTGCTTTTCAAGGTTTTCTCATTGATCTCTCAAGTCTGTTGGATTTTAAGAAATTTCAAAATGCTTATTTGCTTAAGTTTTAAAAAAACCTAAGTTGTAGTGATATTTTGGTGTCATTTGTGTGTGCAACAAACCAACTAGCCAAGCCTTAGGAACCCTTGTGTTTTGCTTAAGACTGTCAACACATTTTTCAAGTTTTTCAAAGCCACAATATCATTCTATTTCTCTTTGCAAAAAATCAGCAACTTTAAATTGTTTTTAGAAGATTAAAATTTGAGCATAAGCTCACCTTAAGCTATGCTCAATCTGTTTTAACTTTATTTTTCATTTTAAGCTTATTTGACAGCTTATTTTAAGCTGTCAAATTAAGCCCCCTTGTTTTTAGATTATTTGCCCTGGTGCTAGACACCATTTTTAAGCCCATTGTTCTAGCTTATTAGGGGGCCTCAGCCCAAGCTATTGGCTTTTCTAAAAAGGCAATAAGCTCTTTTATTAAGCCTTAGCTTTGTAGACCTTAGGAAGCACTCTAGGTAGCTTAAATGATTTACATAGGTTAAGTGCTTAAAGTCAAAAGATGAAGCTCCAGATTTCATAATCAAGTTTCTCAAGATGATCCAAGTACGGCTTAAAGTACCTGTCCGAAGAATCAGAACAGATAATGGAACTGAATTTGTTAATCAAACTTTGCGTGAATATTATGAGAAGGTTAGCATCTCTCATGAAACATCTGTTGCTCGCTCTCCACAGCAAAATGGTGTCATTGAAAGACGTAATCGTACGCTAATTGAAGTTGCCCGCATAATGTTGATTTATGAAAAATCTTTGTTATTCTTATGGGCAGAAGCAGTTGCTACCGCATGTTACACCCAAAATTATTCCATCATACGACTTCGTCACGGCAAAACTCCATATGAGCTTTTACATGACAAACTTCTCGACTTATCATTTTTCCATGTATTTGGTGCACTCTGCTATCCAACGAATGATAGTGAGAACTTGGGTAAGTTACAACTGAAAGCTGATATTGGTATTTTTATTGGCTATGCACCCACAAAGAAAGCATTTTGAATTTACAACCGATGTACCAGACGAATCATTCAAACAATTCATGTATATTTTGATGAGCTGACTGCAATGGCTTCTAAACACAGCAGTTTAGGACCCGCACTTCATGAAATGACTCCTGTAACAATAAGTTTAGGACTCATGCCAAACCCTCCTCCTTCAACACCATTTGTACCACCTTTAAGAAATGATTAGGATTTACTGTTTCAACCACTGTTTGATGAATTACTCAACCCTCCATCAAGTGTTGATCGTCCAGCCCCTGAAGTCATTGCTCCAATTGCTAAAGTAGTTGCTCCAGTTCTCGCTGCATCAACCGGTTCACCTTCCTCAACAACTGTTGACCAAGATGCACCATCACCAAGTAACTCTCAAACAACACCCAAAACTCAATCCCCTGTCATTCCTAACAATGTTGAAGAAGACAATCATGACTTAGATGTTGCTCACATGAATAACGATTCGTTCTTTGGTATTCCAATTCTAGAAAACGATTCTAAAGCATCTTCGTCTTCGGATGTTATTCCTACTGTTGTGCACACTGCTGCTCCTAACTCAGAACACGTTACCAAATAGACTAAGAATCATCCTTTAGACAACATCATCGGTGAACTCGAAAGACCTGTTTCCATAAGACTCCAACTCCATGAACAAGCCTTATTTTGTTAATATGATGCCTTTCTCACATTAGTTGAACCAAAGAACTATAAAGACGCGTTAACTCAAGCATGTTGGATTAAAGCAATACAAAAGGAACTTAATGAATTTGAATGTCTTGAAGTCTAGAAACTCGTTCCTCGTCCATATAAAGTGATGGTTATTACTTTAAAATGGATCTACAAGGTGAAACTTAATGAATTAGGAGATATTCTAAAGAACAAGGCTCGATTAGTTACTTGTGGTTACCGTCAAGAAGAGAGAATTGATTTTGAGGAATCTTTTGCTCTAGTGGCTAGACTTGACGTTATTTGAATTTTCCTCGCCTATGCTGCTCACATGAATATGATCGTCTACTAAATGGATGTTAAGATGGCATTCTTGAATGGTATTCTATGTGAAGAAGTTTATGTTAGCCAACCGGACGGGTTTGTGGATCAAGACAATCTGAATCATGTGTATAAGCTTAAGAAGGCCCTCTATGGGTTGAAACAAGCTCCCCGCGCGTGGTACGATCTATTGTCAAAGTTTCTACTCTCTCAGGAATTTTTTAAAGGAACCGTGGATCCCATATTGTTCATTAGAAGACAAGGCAAAGATATTCTCCTGGTACAAATTTATGTTGATGATATAATTTTTGCGTCTACTACACCTGAACTATGTGACCAATTTTCAAAAATAATGTGTTCAAAGTTTAAGATGTCGATGATGGGTAAAATATCATTTTTCTAGGCTTACAGATTTTACAAAGTCCTAGAGGAATCTTTATTAACCAGTCTAAATATGCTCTAGAATCATTGAAAAAATATGGTATGGAATCTAGTGACCCCGTGGATACTCCCATAGTGGAGAAATCCAAACTGGATGAAGATACACAATGGAGAGCCATGGATCCTACACACTATCATAGAATGATTAGAACCCTTATGTATCTTACAGCCAGTAGACCAGACCTTACATTTGTTGTATGCATGTATGCCCGGTATCAGGCAAAGCCTACCAAAAAGCACTTACATGCTGTAAAAAGAATCTTTAAATACCTAAGAGGATCCATTAATAGGGGACTCTAGTATCCAAAAGATTCTTCTATTACTCTAACAGCTTATGCAGACACTGATCATGCGGGTTGCCAAGATACTAGACGAAGTACATCTGGATGTATGCAATTATTAGAAGATAGGCTTGTTAGCTGGTCATTAAAAAGGCAGAAAAGCGCTGCGATATCCAGTATGAAAGCTGAATATATTGCTTTGTCGGGCTATTGTGCTCAAGTCCTTTGGATGAGATAACAGCTTACCGACTATGGCCTTGGATTTAATAAAATTCCAATGTACTATGATAACAAAAGCGCTATTGCCTTATGCTGCAACAATGTTTAACATTCTCGATCAAAACATATTGACATCAGGTTTCACTTCATAAAAGAGCAAGTTGAGAATGGAGTAGTAGAACTTTACTTTGTCAATATGGAGTATTAGCTGGCAGACATCTTCACTAAAGCCCTTGGCAGAGAAAGAATTGAATTTCTTATCAACAAGCTGGGAATGCGAAGTTTTACGCTAGAGACTCTGAAACAATTGGTGGATGAAGTTGATAAATAGTGGTGGTACATATTCAAATATCCTATATAATATGTATATATATTAAAAACCATAAAAACCAAAAAGATTTTTAATTTTCAGAAAACTTTTATAAAATCAAAATACAAAAATATAAAATATATAAAACCAAAGAAAAAATTCAAAAATTCAAAAAGAGGTAATAATGGCATGTCTTCTGAAAGTCGATAACATTTACGGTCTTAGAAATGTCATTCAATAATGATACGAGGCTGTAAATGAAGTTCGAGCAGAAGTTCCAAATGTTTTCAAAACATGTCAAATGGCTTGCTATTATTTCTGATAGCAACCCGATCATCATCTTCAAGGCAAGTATGTCGTCAAAAAGACAACATGACCTCACAACGAGAAATTTATTTTTCTCGGAAATGAATTACTTCATATTCATTCAAAGGCTTATGTTTACTTTGCAACACAACCCGTGCTTCCTATATACAAATTAATATACGTGTCGGTGCATTTCTTTGTCAAAATAAAAGAAATCGTATTGTTATTGGTAAAAAAGTTATCTTCACAATGAATCAGTGTTTTTCATTAATCACAAAAAGATTTTCAAAGATAATTCAACCACTCAGACAATGATAACATCTCTTTAAATAGAAAACGGGTCATCATTTAAGGGGGAGAATGTGTCATCCAATAATCTTTTAAAACAGACTTTCAAAATAAGTCACGGAATAAACGGATAAAGTTTTTGATAATGACGGATCACAATTTCAAGGGGAGTTAATTTATATTAACTACAAGAGCTTTAGATGTCATTTATTTCAAACTTTAGGGACTTATTTGCAATTTAAGACTTAGTTGATTCTCACAGAATATATTTAAGCTTATCAATTCTTCGAACACGGTCTCTAGTATATGTGCGTACTAGGTTTTGCTGATTCCAAGGTATCAAAACCAACAAAGGGGAAGGAATAGACATACAAGAAAGATAATGAGTACATGTGATAGAATTCATACCCTATTCTCATTTTAGGTCATTCCGAGAAGATAAATGTCATAACCGCAGAGAAAATCAGTGTTTAACTTGTTACTTTCGGGTGCACTATTTCAACTACATGGGGGTGGAGATATCTTGTTAATTTCAAGTATGCATCATTTAAGATACTAGGAGGAAGTATTGTAAGAAGATTTATTCTTAGCGTGAGAAGATTGGTAACTGATTCAATAAATGCTTCCTTAAACGGTTAATCTCTAAGCTTATTTTTAAAGGGAGTAGAAATACTTGATAAAAGAGGTACACATAGGTTTGATAAGTATGATGACTCCTTAAGATAGTTAGTATTCTGCAGAAAGAAATGAGTACATTTGGGACTTAGTTGACTTAGGTGTTTTCATTTTGACTACTTAAGAGGGAATTATTATGACATCCGGGACTTAGTTGACTTTGGTGTTACAATTTATTTCATCACTATCGTATAAGGAGAAATATGGACATCCGGGACTTAATTGACTTTGGTGTTGCAGTATCAAATTCTTGAAAGAGTTAATTATGTGCTTCGGATATCTGGGCTTTATACATTAAGACTGCTTGATGCGGCTTGCAAGAAAGGTTTGAATATACTCAAGAAAGGATTGCTAATTTAGGGGGAAGCTAAGACAACTTCTTATGAAAGACTACGGGGAAGACCTACGGCTGCTACAAAGAACCATATGATTCTATCATATGATGTTCTCATCATTCAGGTCAAACCTCGTACATAATAATATTGTGAATATATAAATGTGCAGTGTAGACTTAAAAATTAGGCATATATAGTGTTTGAGTATGAATTTTCAAGAATTTCTTAGTAAATTCAAAAAATTTCAAATTAATATACTCAAACACCATATAATACCCTCATAATTTGAGGGGGAGCATAAAAATGTTCATATTGTGGCTTGTTAATAATTGGACATTCTTTTCCAGAAAGCAGTTATATTTGAATCAATTTATATCCAAAATATCAAGAGATTTATTATTTTTTATAAGGGGAGAAAATGTGATTAAAATATATGGCTAATAATGTATTTTTAAGACCTCAAGTGTACGCTAACCCATATATGTGATCAACTCTTTTAATTAATTGATGCACATATGAAGGGGGAGCAAATGGTTATGTGATTGGCTGAAATGTGGAAGTACCAAAGACCGACCATTTATATTACTGCATTGGAGTTATAAGGTGGTTAAGTTTAGGTATTCATTCCCATGATCCAGCCAGAACCGGAGGGATCTATCTAGAGATATTCCACTAGATAGTGTACTAGTCCTTAGGTATGAAAAAAGAAGTAAAAGTAAGAATAAGGGAAAAGTGTCGACTGAGATGGATCTAGTACTGGAACAAACCCAACAAGGTACTAGTTATGAAGTCTCGGTAAGCGCTGAAGGGGTTAAAGAATTAAAAAGAAAAGTTAAGACAAATGGTGAAAAGAAAGAAGCCCTCCTTACACTTAGGCAGAAACCGAGTCAATACATCTGCTTTCAAGAATCACAAAGATGATTGCTGACATTAAAGACTGACATCATGGACCCAGTGATGCAATGCACAACCCTCCCTAGCCACTCAGAATCTCTCAAAATATTTTTGTTTCATTTCTCACGGAGATTACACGGCATTTTCTATCAACATTTTCCTCCCGTGTTAGTTGGTTTTGAAAAGGTGGCAGTTGCTCCAGCCTTCGATCACTATAACCAAAGTATGGCACTATTGAGTCTAGGGCCAAAAAGACCATCCTAAATCTCATTAGGCACTTGTCTTAAAGATTTTGCTTGCTATTTCACACAATGTGAACTATCGAGAAATATTAAAGAGTCCTACGCATTATCCTTGTGATTTTGCCAGAACATCATAGTGATACTAAAGTATTTCACATTGACAATGGAAAAATCCTGCTTGAGACAACATCAAAACAAGTCATGGTAGGTGGACTTGTGCGAATTCTATATGAATCTAACTTGTGGGACAACTTAAAAAGAACGATGGTGCGATTCTACAAGAATCAAATTGTCCTGTATTGAATTGACGATGATGGTGAATTTGAAATGATTAACCCTCGATGTGTCCCAAAACCACTTTAGCAAGTGGATAATGTCGATTGATAGTTCAAATCGATTTTCTTTTTTCTATTCAATCGGTGAGACAGTAACTCACTGGTTCACTCTTATCGTGCTGCCTTCTTTGAGACGTTCCAGTAATGAGAACATGCTAAGTTTGATGAACCTAATACATATGTGTTAGAAAGATTCTTTACTTCAGCTGGAAATCCTGTCAAGGAGATTCTTCTTAAATTGAATCTACCTGATCACAGGTCGATCCTCACGGATTCGAAGGTTACTCCAACCAAACACGGGCGAATAACAAAGCCATATTCGTCCCTCCGCTTTATTGCTAACTGTTTTAATGCAGGATACTTAAAGATGAAGGTAAAGGTACCTGATTCCAGCTGTCTCAAAGATTCATAACCACATGCTCATACTCAACCGACAAATATAAAGACATCATGAAAGCTTAAACACATGTTTCAAGACTTTCGCTACTCTGATACCGTACATCTTTCTTGAAGTGACGAAGTATTAAAGTCAAAGAATTTCAAAGAAGTTTCTGTTACTCTGATACCGTACGTCTTTCTTGAAGTGACGAAGTATTAAAGTCAAATAATTTTAAAGAATTTTCTGTCACTCTGATACCGAACGTCTTTCTCGAAGTAACAAAGTGTTATAGTTAAAGAATTTCAAGAAAGATGGTTACACTCGCTTTCAAACATCAACAACACTATAAGTATGTCGGTCCAGAAGTCACAAGATCACAAGAAGGCAAAGATTACAAGATGGTGAATAGAGATTATGCTTGGTTGATAATCTTAAGAAGCTCAAAAGATCACATACAAGTCAAGAACAAGATACAAGGTAACGCCTAAAAGTCTAAAGATTGCTACATCAAGATGCACAAGATAAAGAACATGATAACAAGACTACGAGCTAAAGATTAAAGACATTCATAAAATGTAGAGCTTAAGTTTTTGTAAATTGGAGTGACCTCCCTTAAAGGGAGATTGTTAGGAATCTAAAAAAGGATCAGCCACTCCACGTATTTTACGTTTCTAGCTCGTAGTCCATAATGTATTGTTTAGTAAGCTAACCGGGCCAAAGATAAGGAAAAGCCCATGGAAAGCCCATGATGGCCCATCCATAGCCGGCCAAGGTTAGTATTTATACACCTCTCCATGCCTTGGAGAGGTGGTTGGTTGTTTATTATTCACACTCATAATACAAGTTCTCTTTTATATTCTTTCTCTCTCTAAAATGTTCATCCAACCACTCTCTCTCTAAAATAACTCTCTTCCTATTTCCATGTATGTTAACTTGATTGTTCTTTAACTTTATAAATAAATAATTAACCATAACTTAACAAATAATTATATAAATTATTCATTGCTTGTAAATCCTTAAATAAAACATATTCTCATATTTTAAACATCATTTCACCAAGTATAAATTATAATTCGAATTTTAACAAGTGTGTAATTATTTTATAAACTTTATAAAATAAACCTAGGTGATGATTAACTATATAACAATTATATAAAACATGAAATTAATATATTGAAGAGATTAGGGTTTATAAAAGACCTTAGGAAGATGCAAGAAGATGATACACAAGATCTAAACCCTAAATTACCAAGAAAACCTAGCTTTCAATTCAAGAAAACCCTAATTTTCTTCCTTGTTTATAACCTTGTAATTACTTAACCAAGCTTCCAAAACACCTTGTATGACCTTAGATACCCTTAATATCAATACTAGTATGCTTGTAATTCTTGAAAAATCAAAACTATAAATTGTAAGAGTGTGTATGTTTGAATCGTAGGTAGTGAAGGTAATAGAGAGAGTTTGTGCTTTGATTTTACTTGTAAGAGTTAAGTGTGTGTTCTCTTCACCTTTATGGGTCCTATTTATAGTAATACATTGTATGAATACCATATAGATGAAACTAACAAATGGTTTGAGGGTTTTGAATGTGTATCCGGTTTTGGTTAAGGGATAAGGCATGGATTTTGAAGTTTTATATTGTTTAGGGCTTGTAAGATGTAAGGAATAAGTAGGGTGTGTGTAAGACATGCTTGCTTTGTGTAAGTATTGATTTGAACCAAGCTTGACATGTCTTCTTTGGTCTTTGAATTCTGCCGAAACCAAGCATGCCAAAGGGAAAATATTTGCTTGGTTAACCCATGGATAAAGCTTGGTGATAACCCCTTGGTTTATAGTTATTATTGTTTAAGTGTTAGTGGGTTCCTTTTGATTTAATTTCAAGTAGAATGTATGTGTTTGTGCTATAGAACCGAAATTTATGAGATGTAGGGTGATGGATTTGTAAAACTTTTGATATTAAGTGTATTGGTTGGTATTTGTTGAAGTATAGATGGGTTTGTGTGCTTACATGCATGCATGGATGTCCAAAACGCGAACCGGATGCGTTTTACGTAAAGTATAAAAATAAAACTTGAAAAGTTATAAATTATACTTCTAATAATACTATAACACTTGTTGAACGTAAACTTTTATTTGTTTGATGCCCGTTTACGTTGAATGCTTATTTTTAGTTTACGCGATTTAACTATACAATAAAAAATAAAAGTAAACGCGCAAAAGTCTAAAAATAAATAATAGAATAAATGAAGTTGTAAAATGACCTGAAATAACATATTGTTACACTGCAACTACAGGTCCTCTTTCCTTTATCAACTGTGAATCTTTCACTCCCTGATCTCACCTCAAAAAGATTCCCACCAGCAGGTACAACATGCCAAAACCTACAATTATTGGTTATTAGTGTCAATCTAAACAACTTATCTAAAACTAACAGCATTGAAGGGGAAAATATCTTTGTTGTTCCTTCAGCCATTCCAATCTCTTTTTGATGTTGGGACATACTCCAGGATTCTATTTCCTACTAATTTCCCTTATTTTGTTCATTCTTACTCTAATGGCTTCCAGCATAGTTAATAGTGGCTTATGTCTAACATTAACAATGACACTATTAAAGCATTCACTAAAGCCATTCTCTATTGCTTCACAACCTCTGTCAACCTTAAAAAAGGCTCTTGACCAAGTTTTTGGATTCTTATCCATAAGATACTTATGTGCATTTGGGTTAGCACTTTTTATCTTATTCATAATCTTGTTGAAAAGCTAAGGGTATGAGGCTTTAGATGCTGCCCAGAACAATTGCCTAAACTCTAACCAGGGTATTGTTTCCCAAAGTTTTCATAAATATGCCTTGCACATTGCTTGTGCTCAGCATTTTGGCATGACATCTTTAACAGCTTCCATAAGACCCTATACAAATGAAATTTTATTTGAACATATATACTGGTTGGGCAAGTTTATAACAGATATAATTTCTAACCTTATGTTGATCACACATCAGAGTTAGTCCATTTCCTCTGCTGCTACCCAAGTCTTGTTCTAGCAACTCTAAAAACCAAGTCTAGTTGTCTTTGTTTTCAACATTTACCACTGCCCAAGCCACTGGATAAATGTGGTTATTCCCATCCCTTCCAATTGCAGTAAGTATTTCACCTTGATTAAGCCTTTTAAGAAAACAACCATCTAAAGCAATTATTTTCTTACGCCTTGACTTCCATCCATCTGTCAGTCCAGTAAAACACACATAGAACCTATCAAAGTAAGTTTTGCCATCAGGATTCACAGTCACTCCTAACTTTACAGTGGACCCAGGATTGGAATCTAAAATTGCTTTTCCATAAGATCTCAGCATAGCATAATGTTCACCAATTGTCTTTTTATACTCTGTCAATGCATATTTCTTAACATTTGTACACTGATTGGGAGTGGCCTTACACTTATACTTTTTCATCACTAAATCAGCTATATCACACAACCTGATATCTGGGTTAGCCCTGATATTATCACCAAAGATTTTTGCAATCCACTTATAGTTGACCAATGAACCAAAGTTGAAATTCCTAACACATGTATGCTCATCTTCTAAGGATATGCATTGAAAAGTTTTTTTATCAGTCATCCACCTAGCATAACATCTCCACGGACATGTAGGCAACTCATCACTACTAGCACTAGGATACCTAGTCTGCTTTCTTTGTTTACCTTTCTCGGGATCAGAAAACCTAGGTTTTCTTTGTCCACACTTTGCTACAACCTTATATTCACCACTCCTTTCATACCACAAAAAGAAACCATTTCCCAGAGCATAGTAGGTTAGGCACTCTTTGAACTGGGCACCACTTACATACTTTTCACCAATCTGCAATTGAAACATAAATATGTGTTAATATACATCATTTGTACACTAAAAAAAGAAACAAACATTAAACTTCATATGCTTTTACCTTTGGTTTCCTTAGTCTCTAGTGTGATACGATATAGATTCGGGACAGGATTTTAAAACACATTGATGATGAATTATATATTAGTTATAACATAATTAGTTTTAAGCGTTTTACTCAATAACTGGAAATGATACGCACGTCAAGCGTTAATTAAAGTTATGTATTATAAGGTTTTGAACACATTTTTACACTTTTTCAAAATGTTAGAATTTAGACCCTTAAGAATGAAAAATGGCAAAATATACCCTTGGAGTTTTCACTTTAACAAGTTTGGTCCTTGTAGTTTAAAATATGTACAAAGTAAACCTTGTACTTTGGAAAGTGACATAATAGACCCATATATAACTTTAGAAATATTGCAAAAATAGTCCTTGTACTTATAAGTTTTCAAAAGTTACAGTATATACCCCTTGCATGAAAATGATTTACAAAACAAGTCCAAAATCCATAATAATGATATTTTTCAATATGGAAAGTTACTTGCAGGTTATAGCTTATTAATATAAGCTAAAATATGATATTTTAACGTAACGAAAGTTCAGATTAACGATTCATTAAGCCAGAAATCAAAACGGGTCGAATTAGGGTTTTAAATGTAAACATGTAGGTTTTTAATCCAAATTCTTTCAAGATTTTAAAATAACATTAGTTTCACTTATTTATGATAGATTATAACAATATTTAACCATTATAACCTTTAGATTAAAGAAAAACAAGAATTTAGGGTTTAGGGGTACGGTTTTGGATCAAAACAAGAAAATGCATAGGTTTTTAGCTTAGGTTCCTTAACAAGGGTTCATGCACATTCATTATAACATTATATGAGTCTAGTAGCAGAAATGAATCATAAATAACCTGGGTTTGAGCTTTGATGATCAAAAATGGGTTCAATGGGGGGGGGGGGGGATTTTACTTCGTACGCCTAGAACCACAACTTCAGGGCTTCAAGGGTTGGTTTCTTCACTTGAATTCTGCTTTTGGGGATTCTTGGGATCTCCTTGATCAGAGTTTTGCTGCCATTAATGGTTATATAAGAAGAAGTGGAGGTGTGATTGAATGAAGGGGTGTTCGTGGGTTTTTATAGGGTAAAACCCCCTTGGTGCCCAAGAAACTTAGTAACCAAGTTAAGGACAGGTGGGAGGTGATGTGGAGAAGCTAGGGACTGAGTTGGAGGGGCTATGGTGTGATTAGGATAAGCTAGAAATGTAGCAAAGCATGATGGAGGTCTCTTGTGGTGCCGCGGCTGAATTAGAAAGAAAAGAAGAACATGTGGCCAACTTGGTGATCAAGAAATGAATTAAGGTGCTTGTAATCAGCTTGTGGGTGAAGGAGGTGAGTCATTGTGGGGCTTGATTTTATGGTTGCTTGATAAAATAGGTAAAAACTAGCCAAAAAGGTGTACGGGTCATTTTGAGCACGGGTTAGGGTTTTTGGTTAAATTTTCATGTACATTTAATTAGTAATGATAGATTAAGGATTGTAAGACTTGTATTAAGAGTTTACAACAATATTTGATTAGTGGTTCGGGTTTTAAAATGGGTAGAAATGAGAAAATGGGTCGCGAGTTGGAATTAGGGTGGGTTTTCATGGATCAATTCGTATACATTTGTGATATAATGATGGAATATGACTTGTAAAGTTGTAAGTTATGTATTTACAACATAATTGAGTAATGGTTGAGGTTTATAACTGATAAAAACTAAGAAATGGGTCATGGTTTAGAAACTAGCTCGGTTTAGGGTTTCTAGATTTGATTTCATGAAATCTTATGAAATGAGAATGAATATGAACAGTAAATGAAGTGCATGATTTGCTTGTAACTTGTACTTAAGAGATTGTACGGAATTCCTCAGCCATAGATTATTTTGATCAAAGGTTAAAAATGGTTCTCGCAGTTCTGTACATTCATTTGGTTCTGAAAAGAACCTAACACTATATATAGTGAATCAAATCTATAAATCACAAACTTGATTCACAAATCAAAAGGTTTTTATTTTGAGAAGATTGAGAAATCTACGTTTGAGCAAATTGATTCATATTTTTTGATTTAATTCACAAGTAAACATCATTTAATAGTGAATCAAATCTATAAATCACAAACTTGATTCACAAATCATTGTTAAAATCGAGTTATGGTAATTATTCTTTAAATTTGTATAGAAGATTCAGAATTGTACTTATATCGCAAAATCGAGAGTTTTTAACATTGATTTGAATTTTGTTTACACATTTTGGATTATAATCACATTAAAATAAGTTTTACGCTTAAAAAACTTGAATCAAAGGAAAAAATCTATCATTTTTAAAAACCTTCTCAATCTTTTCAAAATAAAAACCTTCTCAATCGATCCGGATTTATATATATATATATATAAAGAGAGAGATAGAGAGAGAGAGAGAGATTGGTTCAAATGAAAAGTGAGTTATGATAGAAAAGATAAAAAGTCTCATGTTATTAATTTTAAAATATTTATTGAAACACATCATTAATTCTAATAAAAGACTATCATTAATTATAACAAATCTTCATCATCAATTGTGTCAAAAGACTTTCTTTGTCACTCAAAATGTGTCATGAAATTAGTGTGTCATTACGAATGTATCCAAAAAAATTAGTATGGTCAACATAGTGTGTCACTAAGACGGTCTATAATTTTTGGTGTGTCACTACATATGTACTAAAAAATTTAGTGTGCCAGTGTATAAGTATCAATAAAATTAGTGTGGTACTACAAATGTGTCAAAAGAAATTTGTGTGTCACTATTTATCATCAAAAAATTTAGTGTGTCACTATAAATGTAATAAAGATGAATTTAATGGTACTGAAACTAGAAAAATAAAGAAAAATGAATTGTTAAAAAAACCATGAATTTATTTACAACATTTATGTTCATTAATGAGAATTTATGTTATTAACTTCAACATATTAATTAAAACACCATGTAATGTCATTCATTGATTAAAATCCATCCAACGATCAAAAGTACTTCTTATCCTTTCCACACTAACCTTCATTCTACAATAACCATACCCTGTATATATATATAGTGTAACTTTCTTTTCAGCACCAATCTTAGTGCGAGAACTGACAGAACCACTAAAAACATGCATGCACGCCTTCAATAATTGTATTTTTGCTCATATGTTCTAAAAACAACATATATGTTTTTAAAAAAACATAGTTGTTCTAAAGAATTTGATAAGAAATTGGAAATAAATTTTTTTTCTTTGAAAGTGTGCATGTATGTTCTTATAAGGCGTGCAACGACAATATTGCGGCCGCGTGTAAGGTTTTTGTGAAATAAGGGGAAAAGTTCATGATGATACTGAAGAACATATGTGGATTCTTACGATTATTGATGATTTTCATGTATTTTTTTGATTTTTAAAAGGCGTGCATGTATGTTTTTGGTGGTTCTGTCAGTTCTCGCACTAAGATTGGTGCTGAATATATTAAATGCTTGAGTCCTCATGCATTTAGTGTTAAGTCTTAATGACTTTAAATATCCAAAAAGTCTCCAATCCATCCTTAAAACTACCGATTAAGTTTCTTTTGTGATCAATAACATTGATTAAGACATTTAATAAAGTCTCTTCACATCTTCATGTCAAAACCATAACAACTAAGTTATATAAATTCTCTTCATTCGGATGTTCAAAAATCCTAGTTGCTTATAATAGCTAAAGGGTATTGTAGACATTTTATAAATCACATTTACTAATTAATTACTACATGACCTTGTAATTTCTAGATAATCAAGTGATCCATTTCCATCTTTTAACCTAAACTACTCTCTTTCTCTTAAATGCAAAAGAAAACCGCTGCTCTCACTGATATCAATGAATATATGAATTTTTTTGTGTAACCAAACACGCTTTTATTCTTATCATCTCATTGTATACTTTGATAATACTATATTTTAATTATTTAATTTATTGGCTTTCATAGTGACGATACAAATTATGGTGGGGTGGGGTGTAATCAAGTAAGAATAGAACAAACAAGAATGAAGAAAGAATACTGGTAGGCTATCAAAATGGGATCTAAAATGCGGTGTTAACGACCTGAACAAAACAACCAAACTTATTATGTTGTGTTTAATTCTAGTACTTTATGTATGTTTGAATTGATCTTTTGTTTTGGTTTAAAGTTTAATTAGTTTTTTTTCTTGATTTTACAATGTTGTTTTAGCGGGGATGGCTCAATGATAGAAGAGACTATGCGATAAAGATGATAAACGAATGTACTTATGTTGTTACAAGGCGTACATAAATGTTCTCGAAAAGCATGCATATATGTTTTTGGAAACTGTGCACATATGTTTTTTACGGCGTGTGATGAAAAGAAGAAATGCACTTTTGTTCTTGACGACGTGCATACATGTTCTTGAAAGACTTGCATATATGTTTTTAGATGACGTGCATATATGTTTTTTAGACGGCGTGTGATGCAAAGAAATGCACTTTTTTTCTTGAAGATGTACATACATGTTTTTTTATTGTATTTCGTTTGATATTAAATTTTGTATATGATGTTTAAGTATCCTCTTTGCTAAGTATGGAACAGAAAGTATGTTTTGATCTAATAAAGGTGCATAAAAAGTGTTTTTTTAGCTGAAATGATTATTGGATGCAATTAGGTAAGATAGACTAGTGTGACTGTGAGTTACAAAAGGGTACATAAATGTTAATATAAAATTAGTGAAATCTTGCATATGTGTTTTATGGTTGGTATAAAATCAATGAAATGGTTTGCATATGTGTTTTGAAGGTGATATAAAACAAAGGAAATATGTATGCATATATGTTTTAAATTCTGAATTTGTGTTTGCTAATTGTTTATGATATAAATTATAATAACTATTTTTTAGTTTCAGGTATTTGAGCTTGTTTCATAAAAACAGAAACCATGACCAATATGTGACACCCCCAAATTATCACAGTGGAAAGGTAACCGGTGGTGATGACTTCATAGCACATGAACACAAGATATCGAGAACGACCTCTATATGAGTCGTTAAAAAGGTGATCATTTAATACATTTAAATTAAACCGAGTTTCAACTAAGTATAATTAATAATTTTAATACAAAATAATTTATTGTTTGAAAGATATCCAAATGATCATAGTAATGTAGGAAAAGACTCTAGGGATGCAACTCCAACATGCTAGCCATGCAAATCACAAACCTGAGAAGTAAATGCTTAAAACGACAACAATAATGTTGGTGAGTTCATAGGTTTAAGTAAATATGAGTGTGGACCACAAGATTTCAAGTGTATGACTATTGTAACACACACAATATCACATAAAAAAGTTATTACGATTGCACTAAGCCATGACACCAAAGCTAGGACAGATGTTTCAAGTCGTTGCGGTAGGTGTCCAACCCAAGCCACCCAGAGTTAAACCAAAATGTATAAGTTCGTTTGACAATCCTCTTTAGTCAAGTAAGCGATACTTACTCGAAGGGTAGTGTCTAACCTTTAATAGATCTATGTTATAACAATAGTGCTTAAAACAAGTACTTAACGGTTCATTATAATGGTTTAAGTCAAGGGGTTAAATGGTACTTAGGCTAATCCGCAATAGTTTAAAAGTACTTGTGTTCATATGTAAAAGCAAGCAATGTATGTGTTGCAAAACAAGTATAAATCATGTAAAAGTGGGGCTATGGAACTCACCTCAAATAGGTAATGCAATCGGGAAAAATAACGCAAGTGTAAATCTAACTCGAGTCCTAACCGTGACCTAATTAAATAATGAGGCGCTTTAAGATTACAATATGAGTGTACCATATGAGTTTTGTAAATATTTTTATCACCCTACTATGCTTGTTTCTAAGGTTTTCTATGTTCCAAATATACTTTACCAACAAATTTACAAGTGTTTTATATTAGAAACTTCATAAAATAGTTTGCTGGAATAAGGGTTTTCTCCACTTCATGGGACCGTATCTCACTTGTTTTCTATTGAAATAAAGTGTTTCAAAAGCCTAGGTTGAAGTTTTTTGAGTTATCTTTCAAACCATGTAAGCCTCATAAAGTGAATCAAATTTTAAAGGGTCTATATAGGTCTTACAAGACACAAAGGTCCCGCTGTTCCTGGGACAGTTTGTTTTACCCGTTTTGTTTTAGTCATAACCTACTCAATTTTTATCCACTCAGCTTGATTCAACTTGATGAGTTTAAGTTATGGTCTTATCTACAAAAAGTTAAATTGGCTCAAAGTGTCAAACTACATTTAAAGTGCTCATAAATACGCTCAAAGTCTAGAACTCAAAAATGCACACTAATCTTGCAAAAATCATTCAAAATGTAAACAAACTCAAATCCTTTTGGTCACATCCAAAAATTTAGCTAACACACTATATTAAAATACTATGAAAAGAAATTTGCTCATAGATTACCCTAAAGTGGTTTTATCATGTTCACAAGATAAGCCTAAAATCTTCTCAGTGTTGAGTCGCATAAAACAAGTTTTTAATCAAGTTTCTCTTATACACAAGCATACTAAGGAGGTATAAATCATATATAACATGTGCAAAGTGTATGTAAATATGAAAATAATGATACTTACAATGATGGATGAAGATGGATGCTTAAGTATGCAAGATTTCTCTAAAACAACTAAGGTAACCCTAGTTTTATACCCAGATCACAGCTTAATGTTATCCCAAGTCAAATTTGCATGCAAATCTTTAAAATTTAAAAAACACCCTTGGTTTGCTATGTTTTTTTCCATGTATTGATAGAGTGGGATGGGGAAAGTGTTAGTGTTTTGATGTAAGAAAAGTGGACTAGTAGGTGCTTCCTTTATAAACTATTTAGGGCTTGTTTCGAAAAATCATTTTGGTCTCACAAGTCTTTGCTATCACTAGAAAAGGAAAAGGACAACGGGGGTGCTTTTTCATAGTACGCGGGATAACTTCCTGGTTATAGATTAAATCAAGCACGTATACGTTCAAAGTAAAATATTTAAAGTTAATGGTTAAATATTAACCTAGAAAAATGTCGGTTGTCACAGTCTTCTCGCGTTAAAAGAATTTTGTCCCGAAAATTAATTGGTGTCATCTGGTGGTGAGGTTTTTGGAAAAAAGTGAGGGTATTTGCTTCGAAATTGGTCTTCACGTTCCAAAGTAAATTTGGGACCTCTCCTAGAATTCCATTGTACTTTGATGATTGGAATACGACTTTGTTTTAATTGTTTGAACTCTCGGTCCATAATCTTTACCGGTTACTCAATCAAATAAAGTTTATCATCAATTTGAATTTCTTCCAGTGGGATGACGAGTGATTTATCGAATAAGCACTTATCTAGGTTAGATACATGAAAGGTGTTGTAAACACCGCTCAGTTCTTGAGGAAGCTCGAGTCGGTAAGCTATCAGTCCAACCTTAGCTAAAATCTTAAATGGTCCGATGTATCTCAGGTTCAACTTTCCTCATTTTCCAAAATGAATTACGCCTTTCCATGGATATACTTTTAACATGAACTTGTCCCCAGCTTGAAATTCTAGGGGTTTACGTCGCTTATCAGCATAAATCTTATGTCGGTCACGAGCAGCTTGCATTCTGCTTCAAATCTAGATGATCTTCTCATTTAGTCTCATGTTTATCTATGGACTATGAGTTAGCCATCACTACACCTCAGTCCAGCAAACAGGTTGATTGACAATTTCAAACGTAAAAGTGCCTTGAAGGGTGCTGCCCCCCTTAATGCTGTGTGGTAGCTGTTGTAATAGGAGATTTCAATAAATGGTTAAAAAGATTATCACAACCATTTTTGAAATCAATATACGCAACTTGCGTAACATGTATTCTAAGGTTTGTATGGTTCTTTCGCTTTGCACATCAGTCTGCAGATGATAAGTAGTACTCATATCCAAACAAGTTCCCAAAGCTCTATCGAGCAACTGCCAAAACCTTGATGTAAATCAACTATCTCGGTTTGAAATCATCGACACTAGCACTTCGTGCCTTGAGACTACTTCCTTTAAGTAAAATCTTGTTAGTCTCTCCATTTTATTGGTCTTCTTATTTAGTAAGAAAATAGCAGAACACTTTAGGTTAAGACGGTAACTATCACCAGATGCTATCAAAACTGCTTGAACGTCTTTAGCACTCCTGGTAATGAAGCTCCATGGTTATTATTTCCAATTTCTAGGGATTCAAGTTGTACCAGTGAATCCGAACGGCTTTCTGTACTCGACTTTCACTTTAGAGCATGTCAAACATTTATTAACATACGTGGCAAAATCTGCCTTCATGTTAGCCCACCAGTATAGCTTCTTAAGATCATGATACATCTTATCAGATCTGGGGTGAATGGAATACTTAGACTTATGCGACTCATGCATAATCAAATCCCTTAATCCACCAAAGTGTGGTAACTAATTCACGCTCCTAATACAGCGAGTTCCATCAGGACGAGTCTTAAACTCAAATTTATATACGTATAGTATTAATCCCGTAAAATTCTTTCCAAAATACTTCTCAAACAAGAGAAATATAAGGTAAAAATCTCACTAAAGAAAACACAATTTGTATATTTTTATCCGGAAAGTATCTTTCCTCGGGTCGTGTCCCAACGAAATCGTGAATTGAGATTTGGAGAAATTCGGATTCGAGTTTAGAATGATAAAGGATTTTTGAACTTTGATTACACTACAAATAATAACATGAACTAAAAACAATGAAATAGCACGAAATTTAAATTCACGATAAATCCATTTACTAATTTCTAGGTATAATAAACAAAATATTAGATAAATTCAAAGTCTTCTTATTTTTTTAGAGAGAAAAATAGGCTAATGAGAGATCTACGTGAATAGCAAGAAAACCCACATTTACCTATTAAAATGAGTCTGTGAGTTTAAATTTATATGTTTACGAGGCATTACGACTCGTGCGATGCACAAATATTGTTTTTGATAAAAAAGATTAAACTTTTGTTTATGCCTAAAACTCAACTTTTTTTATTTGTTATTATAATTAACATACACTTTCGAGCTAAAAGTATGTACTTTTTCTTTTTACACAATACAATCTTTTTACAAAGATAAGAAGTTCCCGAAATAACAATGAAAGTAAATACGAATACGATAAACCAGTCACATTGCTTGCATATTTGCTCTCACGAATTGACAATTGCACCTCAATCTATATTGTTGTTACTTGTTAATTTGCGTGACTTGATCTTTATAATTGTTCAACAACGAGTATATCAGCCAGCGCTCTGCTGCGGAACGATGGGTGGGCGTCGTTATTGTTGATGGCGGAATGAACATATTTGCTTTCTTTTACAGTTGCTACTGTTGCATATCAGGTGTTTACAAAATGAGAGTGCTAGCATATATATTTACAAAAGTTTGCACACCTGGATTGTTTGTGTTGGAGTTGTCGCAGTTTAGTATGCTTTTTTCTTCTTTACTTTTGACGAAATTTGGTTTAGAAGAGATCTTTTTGTTGAGCTTGGTTTTTCCTTCGACGACGTTAAGCTTCCTGTTTCAGTCTTGTGGGTCGCCATGTTTGTGACAATTGTTTCTTCGACTTTGATTATCACGTCTTGCGATGGGGTTCCTGCATTGCATCAGTCATAAAGAAATCGGGTCTGTATCATAGTTGTTTTATTATAGACTGTTAATTTCTGCGATGGGGTTCCCATCGTTTATCAGCTCTAAGACATAGTCACTTATCATCCTTTAACATAAACATAACACATCATTAGGCACAAAATTGATCGTCAAAATCTTAACTCTTAAGACAACCACAACAGAAAAATACCCAAGTGGCAAATTGCAGAGCATACATGTAGTTTAAAAACATTACTAAAACCATTATTTTTGCCATCCAACTTGATTTAAATGAAAGTTTTTTTATCAAAGATGTTTTAAAAGTAATTTTCTATTTATAATAGAGTAGGTTTTATGTTAAAAAAGATTGTAAAATATTAAATTTAGTTTCATCTTAAATAAACACCACATTGGAAACTGCTTATCTTGTACACATGAGCAACAATAAGTTGGATGATCCAAACTGCTTAATAAGCATTTATACAAAGGAATCAGTTAGCTCTAATCTGGTGTCGTCATGACAATCCATTTCCCTCCTTTTGCTTGGTCACGACATTTTTCGAATGGTTTGTGGGTTCCGAAAACAAATTTAAAAAAAGTACAGCTTTTCACGAAAGTGAACTTACCAACATAAACACAAAGAGGGTGTATGTCTCGGTCGGCTTATGCCTTTTCTGGTTTTGGGGCTTATGTCTCATAATTTCACTTTTGGTGGCTTATTTTGAAACTTTTCAGCTTATATAAACTTATTATATCACAATAAGCTTATATAAGCCAAAAAGTTTGAAAATAAGCCAAAAAGTTTGAAAGTAAGCCACAAAGACTGAGGCTATGAAACATAAGCCTGAAACTAAACAAACCATAAACGATAGCTTTAATAAAGAAAAATAGAGTGAATTACGATGCATTACTTGTTAGATATATTCACTAACCTCGATGTGGGTAAATCTCGTTCTAACGCAATCATAATTCCACTTTAAATGTATTCTGAAAGCAGCTATCCTTCGGCGATCATGGAAGTGGTACCCAAAACCCGCCATGGCTGCAACCATATGGCTTCCCCGCCAAGATATATGGCCGCCATACCAAGATGCAGGTTTAGCCACAGTTACCAAGAACAAAATAATATGAAAAATCTAATCATTGCCTGGACTATACTGCACATGACACAAAACCCCAGTCGCAGCCATACACTACATGATAACCCGGTGAAGCCGCTTTTAGATGTTCTAATTTTCGAGCAACTTATCCGCGCTTAGAACATCTGAGTTGATGTTCTACGCACATATAATTTGCTCAAAATCAGCACACATCAGCAAAAGATGGATTCCTAAATAACTCATGTTATACTCTGTCATCCAAACTACATCAGTCACTTTTGACATAAGCAGGCTCAGACCAACAACATCGGAGATGGTACCTGATTCCCGCCATGGCTACGACCATATGGCCACCTCGCCAAGGTATGCGTATAAAATAGCTGACAAATTTCATCATTACCTGGATTCGTTAGAGTTCAGGACGGTTTTGACTGAACTATATTGCCCGTGATACAAATCAAAAAGCCGTAGGCACAAACCTATGGGCCAATTGTTTCGCAAATGTTACATCCTGGAAACAGTTAGAGTCTGTAAAAGCAAGCTCAGGTCAGCCACAATGGAAGTGGGACCCGAAACACGTCATGGCTGCAACCATATGGTCACCCAGCCAAGATACCGGTTTTGGCAAGCTACACTTACCTAGGTAAAAAAGCTGACAAATATCTGTTAATACAAATAATATCTAAAAACGTTATTTATATTTTTCGACCTCTCAATGTTTTGATAATAACAAAATGTAAAAACGTTTACGATAAAAATAAACATTTATAAATTAATAATCATAAAATTCTATTTCTAAGATTAATCACTTAAGGTATGAATAAACAAATCATTAAACATGATTAGTGATCAAGAAAATATTTTTTCTTAAACCTTACATTTCTACAAAAGTGTTTTTATAAAAATATAAAAACAAAATATTTATTCATAAAAGAAATATTTTATTAAAACATTAAATTTAAAATCATATTTTCCCCCAAAATGAAAAGGTTCTAAAACAGATAACACCTTCCCCACAAAAAGACAAAAAGAGGAGTGTACTCTACGACGGCCCCCTTATAGGCCTGGCGGCCCCCTTATATATTAAGGACCGCCGCCAGCATAACAGCTCTTTTTGTCTTTTATAAATATTGGGCCACCTCTTCTGAAAAATAGAACATCTTGCCACGAATTTTCTCAGATCTACTTTTCTCTCTTCTTTCTTTCTTTCTAAAACACATATCTTGATCACTAACATACCTTGATCGTGTTTCAAGTGATTAATTCTCTCTTCATCCCTTCTTCTTCTAATCAAGTGTAAGAGAAGAACAATCGTATTCTTCTACATACGAATTGTTATCAAGTAATCTCTCTCGTCTTCCTCAAGATCACAAATCTTCAATATATTTACTTTGTGTTGTTGTGTAAATTGGATTGTGTGTAGATCTAGTAGTGTAAATTATGTATTATTGTGATTTGGATTGTGTGCCAATCCAATGGTATATATCTTGTGAGTGTATAAAGACTTAGTGAAGTCTTAGATTGGCTCTAGCTAAGATTAGGACTCGACATCTAGCTTAGTGTCAGAAAAAAAAGTAAGCGACGTGTAAACGGTTTTCTCCGCCTAAAGGAAGCTTGTTGACATAGTGAAATCTCGAGTGGAGTACTCGGGGAGCAGAGTAGGAATGAAGAGGTGCTTCGTAGCCGAACCACTATAAATCTTGGTGTCTTGGTTTGATCATTTCTTTCTCTATCTCTCTATATTGTTATTGTTTACTTAGTTCATTACATTAGATAGTTTAATTGTGATTCATATTGTTGATTGATTGATATACAACTCGAATCAAACAATTTTCTAAGCAAAGTTTTAAAATGGACAATTAACCGGTAAATTATTCAACCCCCTCTTTCTAGTTTCCTACAATATCTTTATCGCTTGGACTATATTGCACGTCATACAAATCAGAAAGCATTAGCTAGTCATCTTTTTACACCTATGTGGTGCGAACGAAAGGCTAAACACCGAACCGACCCGAGGCTTCATATAAGCGCAGGCAAACAGAAGGGTCAACCCGTCATGGCTGCAAGTCCAATAATCTACCCCGCCAAGATACGAATTACCTCAACTACACAAACACTACTCACAGCCACAAGCCTTCACAAAACAACAAACACATACACAAACACACCACCACAACACATCAAACAAAACCTAAAAATCCAACAACCTAATAACATAATAAGCAAACACACTAAACTGCCCCACCAAGATACGTATTACCTCAACTGCACAAACACTACTCACAGGCACGGGCTTCACAAAACAACATACACAAACACAAACATACCACAGCAACACATCAAAGAAAACCAAAAAAATCCAATAATCTATACAACATAATAAGCATACACACTAAACCCACAACACAATCATATAAGGCAGTATAATACAACCCATGCAACAAACCATTCTAACACAATAAGCAAACACACTAAACCAAAAACACAATCATATAAGGCAGTAGAATACAACCCATGCAGCAACAACATAAATCTAAAAAGCTACATCACCAATATGCTAGGAAGGATTATCTCGAAATAATAACGCCTAAGTTTTAAGCTTTTTTAGCTCACAACTTATTTCCACAAAACTAAACTCACTGTAAAAAACTAAAAGGTCAAAGCGCGCTGTAAAGTGTCAAAATCATTGTACATGAGGCTCTGATATGTTTACAATCAAAGAAAAAGGATACGTCCGCCATAGCTGCAACCATAACGAGTTGCCCCGCTAAGACGTAAATAGTTTTAGTTCCATCGAATCTGTTCGCCATGGTTGCGAGCTTAGGAAGCTCGCCCCGCCACAATGCAAATAATCGCTCCTTTTTGGCACCAGTCAGCAACACCTCATAAAAAGACACAAAAGAAACCTTACTTGAACGTAGTAAATCGTAAAAGATTACCAGGTGTCAAATACCCAAATACCCATAGGAACACTTGAAAAGCCAGTTCCCTTTTTAATTATGAGGTGAACACTTAGATGCAAACAGCATCAGCAAGCCAACCTGCAAAATATTATCTACAAAAACAAAATTAACAAAACTTTCAAAGTATGGCGAAACCCTAATTTCAAAATAAGAAAATTTGTAAACAAATACCTCAAAAGCCTAAATCATCAGCAAGGCAACCTGCAAAAGAAATCAACAAGACCTTCAAATTAACAAAACCCTCAAATTATAATGAAACCCTAACTTTACATTCATAAAACTAAAACAAGAACATACTATAGAGAATTTACCAAAATCATCATCAACAATATCAGACAACCCACATTGATAAAAAACAGCTAAGAATTAACCTCTTCCCCCTTAACCAAGATACGTAGCTAAAAAAATCACCAAAATTACTGATAAAACGTGTATATAAACCTCTAACCACAATTAATGATGAGTTAGGAACACAACAATAAGTTCTATATATACATGAGTTTTAGAAAGTTTTATCACCCTTATAAGCTTGTGTTAGAGTTTTATAAAGTTTAACAAGTGAAAACTTTTAGAAAAATAAGCAAACATAACTTTTATATGATGGTTGTGAAAACACTGGTTGTCAAAATTGTTTACCCGACTTCAAACGACCATAACTCACTCAATTCTTAACATCTTCTAACGAATCAAATTCTCACACTTAGTCATATGTCTTAGCTTTCCAACCATTATAATTACATTCCTTGATTTAAAGTTTTAGGTACCAAACTGCTATTACAAGCCACGTAGGTCATCAGCTATAATTATTTCACAAGTTTTGGTATAATTTTGTTTTAAAATACCAAACCAACTCCACAAACCTTCAAACCTACGTGGAAATCTTCCTAAGATATTATAGTATCTTGTGGTTAAAAGAAATTTGACAAAAAAATTTAATAAGATGGTTAAAACTAGCTCACAAGATAACCTATTTTCTAGACAGAAAACCCTAAATTCTTAAACGAGTTTAAATTGACTTCTAACATAACAAATCTATAGTGGTGATATGAAAAAAATGCATAATATGTTAAATAAGAGTAGAATAGGTTTCATGGGACACTTACGCAAAGTGATGATGTAGTTGGTAGTCATGAAGTGCACTAATACCAACCCGAAGATTAGAAAACCCTAGTTTTATAATACCAAACCCTATAACTCCTTAGCAACCCTTAATGCAACCCTTAATAAACCTTGTTAGGACATTGAAATGAGCTAAGACTATGAGAGTATTTGAATGTATTGTGTGTGTGTGTGTGGTGAAGGTTACAAATGAGTTCCTTATATAGCATAACTTGTGGCAAGGTCAAAAGGGGGTTTACATACTTGCATGGTCTAATGTCATGTAAAGGGAAAAAGGTGTTTTGAGGGTTTAGGATGGCCTTAAGTTGATGCATATGATTGTGAAAATTGGGAGAAAAGTGGCCATGTTTTGTGTCTTGTATGTTTAGTATGGTTAGGGTAATGTGAGAGATGCAAGGTGGGAAAGTGTATGTTGGAGTACCCATAAGGGGAAGGCTGATTTTCAATAGTCAAGGGGGGGAGGGGGGGAGTGCCAAATTTTGAAATATCTAAGTGTGCATATGTAATAGAAAAAGTGGTGAAAGTATTGGGTATGTTGTGCATGCATGCATGAAGTAAAATGCATGAATTGAAATACTTACTTAAAATTTGTTAAATTGGATGCATGTGATTATAAAATCATGCTCATGAGAATGTTAATATTCTAGCATAATATAGACTAAACTTAGTCTAGGGAAGAAACATGTTCAAAGATGTTTCTCGTTATACGCGGGATAACTAATGGTTATACGTATAGTCTATTATTTACTTGTTTAAAATATAACGTTCGAGTTAATAAATAAATGTTAACATAAAATTTTCTGTTGTCACAGTCTCCCCTAGTTAAGATAATTTTGTCATGAAATTCAGTTTGTGGTATCCGATGGTGAGGTGTCTGGGAAGAGGAATGGGTATTTGTGACGGATTTGATCTTCATGCTCTTAGTTGAATTCAGGACCTCTCCTTAAATTCCATAGAACCTTAACGATTGGAATGCGACTTTCCTTCAAACATTTAATTTCTCGGTCCATAATTTCCAACGGTTCCTTGACGAATGGCAGTTTTTCATCAACTTGAATTTCCTCCAATGGAATAACGAGTTTTTCATCCGATAAGCATTTGTTCATATTCGAGACATGAAAAGTGTTATGCACACCACTGAGTTCTTGTGGTAGCTCGAGTCGGTAAGTGATATCATCAAATGTTTGATACTTTTCTATATCAAATTCTCATGTTTATTGTAGGTTCCATGATCATTCATACAAACCTTAACAATGATGTGTAGAATCAAGATGCAGGAAAAATAAAGACTTTATTGATGATTGAAAGAGAAATCTTTTGGTGGCTAAAAACCCTAATAACAATATTGACTAACTAAACTGTCTCACCCTAAAAAAGAGAAAAACATAGAGTATTTATACTCTAAAGAGGATAGGCCTAGAAGGCCTTTGTGAGCTTTTTGCATCTTGGCCCGTTTACATCATTAAAACATTACAATTAATTAACTAACTACCGAGCTATAAAATGCTTGTATCTTCAAGACCGAGCTTCTCTTGTTAGACTGTGAAATTGTGTTTCTAACAATTATTGCCTTGTTATATAATATTTTTATATTAATTTGGTACTTAATGCGTTTATATTACAGGTTCAAAATAATTAAGGCATTGGAACAAAAAAGATGCGGAAAATGGCAAAAAGGACAAAATACATGAAAACCGCATTTAAGAGACAACTAAGGCGTAGTTGGACGTTTTAGCTACACCGTAGGTAATTATTATTTGGAGAGGACATGCAAGCTTTAGAAGAACTACGACGCAACTAAGTCGTTGGAGTTACATCGTAGCTTTCAACATGATAGGGAAGGATTATGCTGACGTCACAACTACATCGTAGTTAGATCGTTATGACTACGCCATAGCTTGGGGAGGATATTAAAGCCGTAGATAGCTATGGTGTAGCTTGACACTTATGACTATGTCGTAATTAGTACTTTGGACGCCAATGAGTTATAACTCCACGGACTAAAAGTGCCCAAATCTTACCAAGTTTACTATATATAACAAGGATGTGAATTATTACGTCAAGAACAATGAGGGGGGAAACTTATGCAAGTTCCAAACTTATATTTTAATATATATACAAGAAGCATGAAACATAAATTTCATTCTTTTCATGGTTTCTTTGGTTCGACGCAAGCAAAAGGAGGAAAAAGGGAACGATAGTTGGATATAGGGCAAACTCTTCGGGGTATGCCATGGCATTCGACTAGAGCGGATTGTGAACTTTATTTTATCATGATATGTACAAATAAGTCCATCTATAATTTTTGATTTGATCTAATTATTTCTTTATAGTTAATTGATTTCATCTTTATTTGTTGGAGTATGTTTATTATTGTGTATGATTATTGTTCTTGGCATTTTATTAGTTTATTATTCTTTGGTTTAATTATTTATGATCTTATAGTTTAATTTAACAATCATAATGGATAATTTATGTAGGATTCTCCTAGATCCTTATGTCTTTTTAAGATAATTCTTGATAGGTATAAGCCAATATATATGACTTGACAAATTATAGATATCGGGTGTCAGTAGGAAACACACGGCATATCTCATAGATTAGTTGGTAGGTTGTGATTAATGTGAACTAAGAATAGGTTAATTCTTCTTGCGAGTTCATTATACTCAGGAATCATAGGTTAGGCAAGAATTCGGTTTTGAGCCTAACGACTTTAGATACCTCTATTAAGATTGTGGTTAGACAGTGCTTAGTAATCATTCTCTTTGGATATCTCGATAAATCCTTGTGTTTTCGTGGTACTAAGGCTAGTATAGAGCTTGTTAGCTAGTGATTAGGCAAAAACAATTGAAATCTAGTCTAGTGAGTTACTCAAGATGGGATGGGATCCATTTTGATTGTAGGGGTTACACATATCACCGCCTGCACTAGATAAGGTACTTAAAAAGCGTGGGTAAACCTTTTGTTAATTAGCACCTAATAGGGGGTTTAAATGTCAAGAATTGAGATTGTCGACATTAGATAAGTCTTTAAGATAGTTGAGAGTTTAATGACTATGAACTAGATACTCGACTTCTATAAACAACAGGGTTGAGATCATAGGAATTATAGGTTAGGTTGCGACTATAAATCAGGCCTAATGATATTAGAACCACGGACTAAAACAGGAATTAAACATTACATGTAGGAGTATCATTAATAGACATAGTGAAATTAACTAAGTAAATACGTTCATCCTTACTAGTTGTTTGCCACTATACCATATCTCTTTAGGTAATTTAGGTTCGCAAATGTAAATAATTGAACTTAAAACACACTCGCTCTTTTAGTACTTTCCTATGTAGATTGTCATTTCAATTAGACAACTATAGGTACAAACTGTTCTTAGGGTCGACACCCGTACTTACCAATCACTACACTACTACACGATAGGGTACACTGCTCTTTAGTGTGTAGGAATAGTCTAGATAGTTAGGGTTTTAGAAATTGAAAGCTTGGTAATTAATTTAAAAGAAAATACGCATCAAGTTTTTGGCGTCGTTATAGGGAAACGGTTTTGGTAGTTTTTAGTAGTTTAGTTGCAATATGTGTTTGTTTATGTCTATTATTTCGTTATGTGTTTTGTTTATTCTTGTGTGTGCTTGCGTTTGGTTGTTAATCTATTTTTTATTTTTGTATGCTTGATGTGTGTTTGTGATTGTTTGTTTGTGTGATTTAAAACTAAAAAAATTCGTCCTAAGACTTGGTTATGGTGTAACTTGGTAGTGCTTGTTACATCGTAATTTAGGCATCAAGTATGAGACACCAAAAACAGTTGGTTGCATTACTTGAACTTAAAAAATAACATTTAATGTTTTTTGTGTCTAGATATTAAGATTGCCAATCTTTATGTTTTTATTCATGTGGTATTAGTCTCGAGTAAAGTATTTGCTTATATTGAATGATCTTTCTCGCTTTTTTGCTCTTGTTTATTATTTTACACATTTAATGCACGCGGTTGTGATAGTGTGCATATTGAGCAAAAGGAACAAGTCAAAGAAATCTTGGTGGATTAGGCATCGAGCTGGAGAGGAGCATTGATGGTGTGAGTCTAACTTAAAGACTCGGTTATAAACAAAAGTTCTTGTCGGGAGATAACCCGTCTTATATCCTTTTAGTTTAGTTTATTTCATTTCTGTATTTTCTTTGGTTTTGTGTGTTCTTCACCATTTTTACAGGTTGCTACAGCAACGGAAAAGACGAATGAAGTCGCTTCAGCTCATGGTTAAGTGAAAGTTATGATGGCAACAACTGCAGTCAGTAACTATGGCATAGCTGGTAAACCCAGGCTACGCCGTAGATGGTCTTCTAGAAATAAGGATTGCCCAAGTCCACTTAGCGATGGCGTAGCTCCCACTATCTAGAAATGATTTTGAATTTTCACAAAACATGTACATTTTATCATGAACTTTGTGGGTGTGTTCCCTATAAGCCCTCACGAGACTTCACTCGTACACTCGGGGCACCGAGGGGTTTAAAAGTCTTGTTGTATACGCTAAATGCAACCGCAATTTCTACGAAAGTGTTAGATTTTATTTCATTTCTTGTATGTCTAGTTTGTACATTTTGTGCTATGATTGCTTTTATTCAGATTTATGCTTTTTGCTATTACTTTGCTTGGAGCTATATAGGTTAATGCACATGGAGTAGTGCTAGGATGGTAATTAGCTGCAAGGAAGCATTTCAAGCCAGACTAGTTGGATGTTATACCAAAGATGATGATGAGTTGCTTGTGATTATGGATGTTGCTCGAGGAAGCATATTTGGAGCATGTTGGGACATGCTATCTCTTTATCATCCTGAGAAAATTTAAGGGAGTTTTTCGTTCTAATTCTACCATTCTCCTTTTATTTTATATACTTAGTTTGACTCAAGTGGGAGGAAGGGATTAGACACCCGTTTGATTTTACTTGCCTTTATTTTTTTAGTTTTTAATGAAAAATGTTTCATTTCTAAAATTTTGACATGCTTTACATTACTTGACTAGTTTAATCTTAACTGGGGACACCTACCCTTTATATTTTGTTGTGTGAGGATAAAGCCTTTCTGTTTTCCCCTTATACATAAAAATTCAATAAATATAAGTGTCTCGGTAGTTGTAGTAGACTTTAGAACTTGGCATTGTATATCTTTTCGACACCACCAAAATGAGCATTGAACTGAGGTATATTAGCGTAATCAGTGTAGTTTGGATAAAATAAAATTTTTAGGATTAACCCCAAATAGCCCAGCCATTTATGTTATGTATTTGTGTATATTAACTTTTCACATCGATAAGTCAATCCTCTTGTGGAACCCTTTGTTACACTCATTATAAGTGTAAGATACCCCTAGTACAACCCGCTAAGCCTTTTCTTTCATTTTGTTAAACCCAATATATGTTAGTTTCGTTACACCAATCGCCTAGCCTACCCTGTAGTTTCTTTAAGTCCATAGTCGGGTAGTAGCTAGTCAACTTTGGTTCCACTGGTGAAAGTCGCGAGGCATAATAGAGGGTATGTAAAGAAATTCGGGTTTAGAAGATAGTTGATCTCAAGTGGGTGGATGCTCGTGTATCTATGTGTTCGTATTGTTATTCTTAATTGTATCCTTGTCTTGCATAAAAAAGAGTGAAAAGGTCAAAAAAGCATCCAAGCAAGTGTTTATTAGTTTATAGTTGATCAAAAGTGTAAATCAGCTTTTATGTCGTATTATATAGCGGTAGTATTCCCGCCTTGTACAACTGGCGTTGATTAGAAATATCCGTTATGATGTTTGTAAATGGGTGGCACTTATAAACCCGTGCCATTTCTATCTCTTATTTTTATTTAAGTTTATATCTGTATAATGAGGGCATTGTACATCTTAAGTGGGGGGAACGGAGATAGAAATGAGAGAGTTTAGAGTATTTAGTTAGATTATGTGCTGATTTTGCCCAAAATTTTAAAAAAATGGCACATATTTTTTTTCATTGCTGATGAAGGGCGAGTTAATGCGTCTTACATTCCTAGTTCATGAAGATTATGAGACATTACATTACACATTATACGCATTAACTCGTGTAGTGTAGTTTGAAGAACCCTTGACTCTCGACCCTCGGTTTTTGCCTTATTGGATTTGAATGCGACTAGTGACGGGAAGAGTTGTAACATTTTGTAATTTTTGGGTCATTATTTAACCTTGTACTTCTATTATATATTTTAAATTTTAGAGAGTGCAGCACTCCGTAAATTTCAAAACATTATTTAAACTTATACTTTCGTTATTTGTTTTACTTTTGAGTAAAAATTTATTTTTCGATTAACCGAATAGGTTATCTCGCGTTCGTAGGAAAACATTTATTAAAGGTGAACCTGACTTTAGATTAAGTATTAGTCAACGTGCTCTACACATTTTTATTATTTCAGAAAAGTATCTCATATGTTATAATTTTATTTTTATTACTTCGTTTTAACTTTGTGGTTCCGCCTAAACTCTTGCAATATTTTACGTCTATACCCGTTGTCCCTAAAAGTACCACTTATTCAAAATTTATCACAAAAATTAACCAAAACCCTCCTCTTACTCTTATTAAAAACGAAATACCACATGGAGTGAGTCCATGTGGTGATAACATACTTATGTGTCTCATTCTATCATGTAGTGGGACACTTGGTGAACCAAGTTTGCATGTCTAGAGAATCACCCCATCTAACACACCTCATTCATTCACTCATAGTTAACAGCGTTCCTCCTTTCTCCTCCCATATTGAACAAAATTATAGCTACACTAACACCATATTCATCTTGAATTTTCACTAGTTCTTGATCCAAGATTGAAGGTTTCATGTTTTAGTTATCAATCTCGGTGTTTGTTTCTCTATAAGCTCCATCAATCCTCATCTTTCTTAGGTTTAAGGGGCTGATTTCTTCAAAGTTTTTATTATAAGTATTGCTAGAGTTCTTGGTTTGGATTGTTGCTAATATTGGGTTGAAGAAATCAAGTACAAGTTGTTTGGTTAATTTTGTGTAAATCTCTTATTTTCGTCTTTGCTGTAAGACATCTTTCATTGTTTCTCTAAAAATTTTTTGTAAAGTATTTTTTTGTGTATCTACTGTATATGAGATGTTCTTATGATCTTTGATATGTAATTTGAATTTTTATGGCATTGTACAATAAAATTTTTGAGATAGAAACTTGAATATATTGGATTTGCAACATGTTATGATGAACAGTTTTAGACCAGTAGATTGTGGGGTTATTTTCGAATGTTATATGACCTGGGAAAAATTGATAAATTTAATAGGGTTGTAGATAAATGTTTAAGGTATATGTGGCGATTTGGATGGGTCCGTAACTCCTCCGGATGAGTGAGTTATTGTCGTTTTAGTAAAACTAGTCAGATTTTGCATACCGTTGAGAAAAGGGGCATAACTCCATATTTTTTATTTAACTTTCTAAAAGGAAATTCTGCTACCTGTAGAAGACTCTTAGGGCTATCACCTCCAACTGGCCTCACATTAATAGCATCTGTATATTTCAAATTACGTTCGTTTTCGTGAGCCACAAAAACCAGTCACGGTTTCTTAGGGACTGCTTTTGATCAGCATCTTGTTGGGTATTTTCAAAATATTTTTAATAAATTAAGACCTGGGAAATTGGATAAGGATGTAGAGAAATGTCTTAGGTTTATGTGGCCGTTTGGATGGGGCTGTAACTATGTCCGATGAATGAGATATCGCCGAAACTGCAAAACTAGTCAAAAATTAAGACCAGAATTTAAATGAGTAATAAGTCAACAATTTTATATAACAACACCTAATTATGTAAAACTGTAGGTTCTAGATATTGAGCTAACTTAGATTTTTTCCTGTTAGATCATCCTCGGCGGATGCATTTAGGAGATACGCTTAAATTAGTAAAGCTGTAAAATTCAGTAAAATCACAGCTTTGATAACTAGGGGTAAAATAGTAATTTCACCCATGTTATAAAACTCTTTGGGTTGTGGGCCCAAAAACCTGTAAAATAGACTCCAGAATATTTCCGTAGGCGAAAACCTCGCATGTTTATCATTTACGGATTAGTAACTAGGAGCTTGTAAAGTTAGGATAAATGCAGAATTTGGAAATAACGTATTGTTTTAAACTTGATAACGTAAGTATAGACTTTTATAAAATTAGTTATAAAGAGTAAAACTAAAAACATGTTTAGTACATATTAGGTCAGATTGGTTAACATATTCTGGGTAATCGTAGCTTTGAAAAACCTTAGTGCAATGCCATGCTCTTTATGGAAACATATCTTATAAACACTTATTTATTTTTACATATTGAATAGTATTGTATTATTCTAAGTTACGCCGTATCTTTTTGGTGATACTTAAGAGTTCTCGTTCATTTTGATACTACTCATCTCTTTGCTAAAAGGATCACGTTCGAGGAGTTTCCTAGTCGTTATTTGTTATAGGTCGTTTTTAGTTCGCTTCGGTTCTTCGATTGATTTTCTTGGTGCTAATTGATCTCATTGCTCTCAGTGAGTTTATAGCCCCTTTTTATACTTACTTGTTTTACAAACTCTACAGGGTGAGATTACATACTTGATTTAAACATTGAACACGAGTACTTTTGAAACTGTATGCTATTTCCTTATTATTATTGCCTAAGTACATACTGCCAATTAAGTCTCCTTTATCATGAGCCGTTAATTGCTATTGTAGTAAACGTGAGTGTTGTGAATAGATTTATTGGGACTGATAATCCATGTCTGAGTACACAACAACTAATACCAACCAACGAACGCATTTAACATTTAACACTTAGGTGTTGGGCAGAACATCCTACTTTTTGATGGGGCACAAACCTGATTAGGGTTTGTATACTGTTAAGGTTCGGTGTCATGAGCTTAGAGCAATAATAAATATTTATTTTAGACTTGGTGAATTCGTTTCTCTTGTCTACACAACTAAAATCTTGTGGTTCATACTTTTACTGATAAACTTATGAATTCACTCAACAATTTTGTTGACTTTTTAGCATATTGTATCTTAGGTATTTCAGGTATATTGCTCGGAGGGAAGCCGCATAAATAAGAACTTTAAAGACCCTACATTTTATACATTCAATAAAACTTCTTTTGAAAACATTGTGTTTGTAAAGACTTTCTCATAATTACATTCGATGAAAACTTTGTCTAAACTTTATGTCATGATTGAACCTTTGGGATATTTTGAAAACCGTTGGGACCTGTTTGTAAACTCTGATGTTTTAATGTATCGAATGTGAAACATTTTGAAATGTATTTTAAAACGTCTCTTTTTGGAGGTCATTTTCTGTAACTTGTACTTTGTGACTATGAAGTAGCACCTCATGTTGTATTTTGATGCGTGCTAAATTTTAGGGGGTGTTACAAGAGTGTGGACTTAGGAGACTATCTATTTGTTTACTTTTCATATTACAACCATTTAAATGTATTCCCATGTCTTTCTCCTACCCTTACTCATTCTTAATCCTAACCTTAAGCTTATTCGAGTTAAGAAATTGAGCAATCACAAGGTGTCTCATTCATGGATTTGGGCAAACATTTGTGGTTTTTTCACCTTATGGAAAATTGGTATTGGTAAAGATTACATTATAAGAATGATTCACCCCGTAAGCCTTTATATTATGTCAACCTATTTTCCTTTTAGAATAGTTGCATCTAGACTCTAGTGGTGGAGATTATTATCTTTGCCAAGCCTATGATAAAATACTCGCCATGACTAAGCAGTTGAGTGATCACCAAAAATAAAACACATAGATTAGTGAGAGTATGAGTGTCATTCGTTTTTCCTTTCGTGAGGTGCTCAGTTTGGAATTTTCTAGCTTAGGTAATTTTTAAATTCATGTCTTCCAAGATAACTTGGGAGATAGCTTTTTGAGAATTATTTAAAAAGTCTACTTGAGGGCAAGTAGAATTCAAGTGCGGAGATATTTGATAACATCAAATGTTTGATACTTTTTTTATATCAAATTATTATGTTTATTGCCTTGTTTTATATTATTTTCATATCAATCCGGTACTTAATTCGTTCATACTACATTTTCATGATAATTAAGGCATTCAAATAGAAAAGATGAGGAAAATGGCAAAAAGGACAAAATACATGAAAACCGCATTCAGGAGACAACTATGATGTAGTTGGACCGTTATCGCTACGTCGTCGTTAATCATTATTTGGATAGGACATGCAAGCTTAAGAAGAACTACGGCGTAACCAAGTCGTTGGAGTTACGCCTTAGCTTTCAACATGACATGGAAGGATTATGCTAACGTCAAAACTATGGCGTAGTTGGACCGTTATGACTACGCCGTAGCTTGGGGAAGATAATAAATCCGTAGAGAGCTACAACGTATCTCGACACTTATGACTACGCCATAGCTAATCCCTTAGACGCCAAGGAGTTATAACTCTAAGGACTAAAAGTGCTCAAATCTTTTCAAGTTTACTATATATCACAAGGATGTGAATTATTACGTCAAGAACGATGAGGGGTAAACTCGTGCATGTTTTAAACTTATATTTCACTATATATACAAGACGCAAGAAACATAAATTTCATTATTTTCCTTGTTTCTTTGGTTCGACGCAAGCAGAAGGCAGAAAAAGGGTACGATAGTTGGTAGAGGGCAAACCCTTCAGGGTGGGAACTTTATTTTAGCATGATATGTACAAATAACTCCATCTACTGATGATTGATTCGATCTAATTATTTCTTTATAGTTAGTTGATTACATCTTTATTTGTTAGAGTATGTTTATTTTTGTGTATGATTATTGTTCTTGGCATTTATTAGTTCATTATTCTTTTGTTTAATTATTTATGATCTTATAGTTTAATTTAACAATCTTAACGGATAATTTATGTAGTATGTCCCTAGATCCTTATGCCTTTGTAGGATAATTCTAGATATGTATAAGCCAATATATGTGACTTGAAAATTTATAGATATTGGGTGTTAGTGGGAAACACACGGGCATATCTCATAGATTAGTTGGTAGGTTGTGATTAATGTGAACTGAGAATATGTTAATTCTCCTTGCGAGTTCATTATACTCAGGAATCATAGGTTAGGCGAGAATGCGGTTTTGAGCCTAACGACTTTAGATGCCTCTATTAAGAATGTGGTTAGATTGCGTTTAGTAATCATTCTCTTTGGATATCTTGATTAATCCTTGTGTTTTCATAGTATTAAGGCTAGTGTAGAGCTTGTTAGCTAGTGATTAGGCGAAAACAATTGAAAGCTAGTTTAGTGAGTTATTCAAGATGGGATGGGATCCATTTCCATTGTAGGGGTTGCACATATCATCGCCTACACTAGATAAGATACTTAAAAATCTCGGTAAACCTTTGTTAATTAGCACCTATTAGAGGGTTTATATGTCAAGAAGTAGGATTATCGACATTAGATAAGCCTTTAAGATAGTTGGGGGTTTAAGGACTTTGAACTAGATACCCAACTTCTGTGAACAACGGGATGAGATAATAGGAATTATAGGTTAGGTTGCGACTACAAATTGGACCTAATGACATTAGAACCACTGATTAGAACGGGAATTAAACATTACACGTAGGATTACATTAAGAGACATAGGGAAATTGACTAAGTAAATGCGTTCATCCTTACTAGTTGTTTGCCACTATAGCATCTCCTTTTAGGTAATTTATGTTCATAAATGTAAATAATTGAAATTAAAACACATGCGTCTTTTATTGCTTTCTTAGGTAGATTGTCATTTCAATTAGACAACTTGAGGTACAAACCGTTCTTAGGGTCAACACATGTACTTACCAATCACTACACTACTACACGATAGGGTATACTACTCTTTAGTGTGTAGGAATAGTTTAGGTAGTTAGGGTTTTACAAATTTAAAACTTGGTAATTAATTCAAAAGAAAATATGCATCAATAAGATACCAGGCTAATTGTAGCTAAAATCTTAAAGGGTCCAATACCTTAGGTTTAGCTTTCCTCGTTTCCTGAAACATATTACACCTTTCCACGGTGCGACTTTCAACATAACCTTATCTCCAACTTGGAATTTTAACGGTTTACGCCAAACATCTGCGTAACTCTTTTGACGATCACGTGCTGCCTGCAGCCTGTTTTGTATCTGTACGATTTTCTTAGTTATGTCTTGGATGATCTCTGGACCAATGAGTTGGCTATCTCCAATCTCAGTCCAACAAATGGGTGTTCGACACTTTCGTCCATAAAGTGTCTCAAATGGAGTAGCATTGATGTTGGTATGGTAATTGTTGTTGTTAGAAAATTTGACTAGTGAAAAATGGTTATCCCAACCATTTCCAAAATCAATCACTTAGGCGTACAACATATCCTTTAGCATTTGGATAGTCCTTTCTCTTTGGTTATTTGTCTGAGGTAGGCTCTTATGGTCCGTGTACACCTTTTACCTAACAAGTAGTGTCCCAAAATCCTAAAATCAAACACTACAGCTCCAATTTCCAAATCATGAGTCATTTAATTTTTTGAGTTGACGAGATGCGTAGGCTATGACCTTCTCCTTCTACATCACTAAAACACTTAGTCCTTTGTACGAGGCATCATAGTAAGCCACAAAATCACTGGTTCCTTCCGGTAATGATAAAATCGGTAGGCTACAGAGTTTCTATTTCAGTAGTTGAAAAGCTTGACTCTTGCTTTTCATCCCAATAAAACTTCTGATTCTTTTAAGTATGTTTAGTCAATGGCTTATCTATCTTAGAAAAACCTTCAATAAATCCTTTGTAATAACAGGCAAGACCTAAAAATTAGTGTATCTTTGTGGGGGTTCTAGGTGTAGCCCAATCCTTGATAGCTTAAACCTTAGTAGGGGTCAATATGTATGCCTTGAATATTAATTACATGTCCAAGAAGTTGTATTCTTTAGATCCAAAATTCACACTTAGAGAATTTGGCATACAATTCCTCTTTCTTAAGTAGTATTAAGATTAACTTCAAATGTTCTTTTCAAATTAATATAGTTACCAAGTCAATTAACTTCTAAACTTAATGCGTGTATTTTATTCTAAGCATCTAACTTAAGGTTTCACACAACCTTAAATACCATTATAAACTTCCCATTCATTCACATTTCATTTCTTACGACGTCCAAATTTTTTCGTTTTCCATTATCTACTCGTACTCATGTCATATCGGATACGCATAATCCTATACATTCACAATTCGTTATTACCTAAAGAGGCATCCTAATCTATGTAAATAAGGAATTATAAATTTATGGTTCGGTGATTTGCAATTTCTTTATTTAAATGAAAAGGCATCTCACTCCATTTAAATAAGAAGATTATAAATCATCCTACATAAGAATTCTTGACATAACACTCATACTCACTTAAACTTTCTATCAACACCCATTGGGTTATGAGCGGCTCAATTGATGCCGAACTTAGGGGTTGTCTTCTTGGTGGCATGTTTCTTTAAAATTGCGAGAACTAAATAAGAATGAGACGTTACAAAGTTGTGTTCCAAAAGTATATGTTCCAATGCGGTACATTACGAAATGACATGTTAAAGTCGTGTTCTGATTCACCGGCATGTTTCTTGGCGGTGGGTTACGAGGTGACGTAGGTG
The DNA here is from genome assembly GCA_026074375.1 of Tanacetum coccineum. Taxonomy (NCBI): domain Eukaryota; kingdom Viridiplantae; phylum Streptophyta; class Magnoliopsida; order Asterales; family Asteraceae; genus Tanacetum; species Tanacetum coccineum. The sequence goes on from BQNB010024613.1 coordinate 56,629, forward strand.
TTCCAAAAGTAGGGGACGAGTGTTCAAACTCGTCTTTGGGTTTGGATAGTAAGATAACATAAGGAGACGACATTCTATGACGAGTTTCAATATCATATAAAACGATACTATGTAAGGCAAGTATGAATGTTTTGTTGGAGTATGCTCGTGTCATAATAACTAATTATATGGCTAGACATATATGAGCCTATGGGGTCACACACATATACACTGAGGTACTATTTATATATCGTGTTTATTGTATTTACGGTATAATAATCCACGTAACTATCGGGCTTCTAATAACTAAGTATTATACTTAGTTAATTGGACTTGGAAAACAAAAGGGGAGGCCCATATGAGCCCACATATGGCCGGCTATCTAATGGTCTAAGGAAGGGATTAGATTGTTTTTATTATAGTCAAATCTATATATGGAGTATCTCCTAATCATGATCTCTATATTAATTTGATTGAGAATAACTTGCCTAAAATCTCTCCCTCCTCTCCCTTATCAAAACACACGGCACAAACACTCTTTAAATAGGGTTTTGTGTTCTTGTTTTACTATGACTTTTTATCTAGTTTATTCAAAGTGAATTCCAAGGTTACGGGGTTAAGACTAGCATCAAATGGTATACAAGGAAGTGTAGTGTGGATACATCATAGAGGTGATCTCCATTGATCACTTGGTTTCATTATGGTGTTTCTTGTTAGGGTGAAGGTCACCGGTTGACTCTATCGATCACGCTACGAGGTGTTTCTTGTTGGTTTCTTAGACTTGAAATTACTGTTAATGCCATTATGTTTGAACAAATTGGCAAGTATGTGAGTCAAAGGGTATTAGGTTATCTAAGGAATTGTGATACTGTCTCACAATCCTATTACTCATAGAATACCACATCGCTATGGTATGTCTGATGTGTAAAATCAAACTCTGTTGATATTGTTTGATTTTTGATAACGTTAGCTATCCTACCTCTAATCTTATCAAGGTTAACAAAAAAAAATTTAAGTAAGCCACATGTTTACTCAATATGGTTTCAACCAAAAAGGTAACTAAGACACCATCAGGTTATAGAATGGGAAGACTCCCATTAAGTCTTAACTAAAGTTCTGAATTTTTTAAGATCACGTTAAGTGTGTTATTTGCAAAGTAGAATCAAGAACTGTCAGCATATATTATACCTCCCAAACAAGAACAATTTTAATGTTGCTCGACTTGCTGCGTATTTGGAGAAAGTATCCTCTTACAAGAAGCAAGTGGGAGCATCTATTTTGGGGAAAGTCTATTCTTACACAACCTTCTGAATACACTAGCTAATGACATAATAAATGTTGAGATATAGTCCATGAAAGAAAATCATTTTTTGGAATTTGATTGATCTTTCACCAATCGGTAAGACTGGAAAGTTAAATTGGTTCTTCTAGGAGAAGACTAATATGGACAGAAATGTACACACATTTATACGCACACCTAGTGGTAAGGGTTTTACTTATACTCATGTAATTGACTAGATTAAAACTACCTTTCCTTACAAGCGTTGAATGAATAAGATATTAATTACCATACCTGATTTCATGAATATGAAATATGGAAATTGGATGTCAAACTCCTTCTTGAATGATTACCTTTGCGAGGATGTTATGTTAATCAAAAGGGTTTATGAATCCAGTTTATCTTTAGAAAATGTGCAAGCTGTAAAATCCAAGTGTTGGTTAGAGCATGCATCTAGGAGCTGGAATCTTAAAGTTTAAATCAACAATTTAATTTTGATTGAAATAAAAAGAACTCCCGAGTACACCTTAAAGCTAGTCGGAGCATTATGTTTTGTTTTTCTTATATCTTATATGTTGTCAACATATTTAAAATAATATTTCACCTAAGCTAGATTTTAATCTTTATTTTGGAATAATATTTCTATCGAGAGATATACGAAATAAAACATACAACCTTGGAACAAATGTTTATTAGGATAATCATACGCGATTAATAAGTCTAACATGACATGACACATCATTGAGCAAGACTCAAAGTTTTATCTCACCTGATGAGTTGAACACATACATGAAAAAGTTTAGTTTAGCTAAAGGTTTTATTATGAATGTCATGCTATGTATTAGACTAATTGTAACACTTGCATGAATACAAAATGAGACTAAAACCATAGTATCTAAGTGAAAGTCATTAGACTACTATAAAAGGAACATTCTAAAAGGCCTGTAAAGGACTAAAGACATGTTCATTGTTTACGGATTTTTAATAAGGAGATTAGTGTTGAGTTTATACACTGATGCTTATTTTGCTTGAGATGATTCTTAACCCTAGTCATAGTAGGATTTCATCATAAATGATAATACTGCTGACTAGACATGCTTTATTGAAAGCATTGTTGCACTATTAATTAAAGAATAAGAATACTTTATAGTTTGGGAAGCTGTTAAGAAGACTGTCTTATATAGGTGGTTTTGCTTGCTTCAAACAACCTATGTAATTTGTTATGGCAATGCTATTATTATTGTAATAGCACTTGAACGCACATATACAAAATGACAATCGTCGTATTATTCAAAACCTTCACTGCTTGTGAGTTTTGAAACAAGTATTCTCAAAGGTCACTCAGATGACAACTTAGTTGGTACTTCTTACAAAGTCAATGTTTTGTACCGAACATATTTATCATGCTAGGAACATTAAACTTTGACCTACTAGTAGTCTCATGTAAATCTGTTTTTTAGTATTTGGATAATGGAACGTTAAGCAGTTATAGTAAGCAATGAATTGATATACCTGGTATGATCATCTTCATTTATACAACTGTGTTCTATATGAGCATGTTTAAATCCATGAATAACGTATTTATTCTAAATCGTCCATTGTCAGTTAATGATAGGGGAGTATCATTGAAATAAGGCAAATGTGAGTATTTTTGGTCATATTCATATGGTATGAATATTAATGGATGATACCGCCAAACTCATATGTTGTTCATTAGATGAACATTGGACTGACCCAACCCACGAGTATTCACTACATGGATCAGAGACAATAGTGAATCTCGCAAGTGGTTATGCCTCTCATCCTCAGACTTGAGATGCAAGAAGATTTTGTGTGTGTGGAATGTCAATTTTTGATATGGTTCAATGTTGACCTGTTGAAGGCTGCTATAAAGGCCATTTTCAGGAGGGATATGAAACACATAACGGATACGTGCAGTCAAAATAGGATTTGTTTCTCCACATGTTATGGAGTAAGATACTACTAGGCCCTTTGATGATTTGAACATATGTATGTGTGGCCGCACCTAAATATAATTAAGATGATACTTAATTGATTTGGTAATCTAGTTCAATGTCTATATCGAGAAACAGAATTGTTAAACATAAGAATGACTTATGATCCATGTCAAAATGTTCAACTTAGTATATGTAACAAAAGGATGATTGATATCTAAACCATTTAAACTAAGATGTTTAAGACTATCCTCATATATCTCTGACGGCAATGACGTGTTGCTAGAAGCTAACCTTTGCTTGTATAATTACTTGATTATTATGACGTGCGTAAGTGGGAGCCGTTAAAGTATGCTCGTGTCATAATAACTAATTATATGGCTAGACATATATGAGCCTATGGGGCCACACACATATACACTGAGGTACCATTTCTATATCGTATTTATTGTATTTACGGTATAATAATCCATGTAACTATCGGACTTCTAATAACTAAGTATTGTACTTAGTTAATTAGACTTAGAAAACAAAAGGGGAGGCCCATATGAGCCCACATATGGCCGGCCATCTAATGGTCTAAGGAAGGGATTAGATTGTTTTTATTATAGTCAAATCTATATATGAAGTATCTCCTAATCATGATCTCTATATTAATTTGATTGAGAATAA
>BQNB010024614.1:0-60512 GCA_026074375.1 Tanacetum coccineum
GCAGTTTTTGTCTGTTTTTGGTCATTTAAGCTCGTTTTTAGAGGTAAAAGATATGTGTAATTAAGCACTTATCACTCTTCACCGAAGAATGAGTGAAATGCCAGTTTAAATGCATCAATAGCATGAGACGAACTATTGAGATAGAGATCACGAAGATGTGTCTCTAGCTGTTTAAACCATGCCATGCAGTGGGAGTGTTGTTGTTTTATGAGACGTTGCGTCAGTTGCAGCTCTCTCTCTTTTGAATTTGAATTTGAAGATTCCATTCTAATTCAATATGTGAAATTAAGGATCTTAAGTAGATTAAGTGATTTTGTTGTGGTTTTGAGAAAGAAATTATCCTTCACGAGATTTTACAAATCTATGATTTAAACCGAGAAAAGAATAAACTTTTACGGGATTTTACAAAATCGAGAAGAAACCGTGAAATGATAATTGTTATGGATCATTTTAGGTGAAATCGTTGTTGTAAATAAAGAACTTGAACTTTTGTTAACGATTGATAAGCTAAAAGGATGAACGGTTACTCCCCTGTCAAGTTAAAATGATTAACGGTTGATTAAAACACAAACAAGGACTATCAGTGCAATAGAAATCCAAGTTATATGCTTAACGGTTGTTTATTGTAAATGTAGGGACAAACGGTGCAATAACAGTTCCCTTTGGAGGACTAACCGGTTGTTTTAAAGGAATAAGGACAAACGGTGTAATAATGTTTTAACAAAGAGGGTTGTTAATCAAACAATGGATGAATGGAGAATTAGTTACAAAGTCCAGGGGCTGAAAATGCAAAGTTCCAATTTTAATTAATAACAATAACTAATAACAAAAAACAACAAAAAAACGTTCCCTCCATTTTTGACTTTCTTCTTCGTTATAAAAAATTAGAAAATGGAACGAGTATTGTTTCTTTCTCACGGAATGCTACGGTGATCGTCGGTAAAAACACGATATAAACCAACTTGATCCGAGAACACGTAGTTCACGATCGCGATGGTATATAGTAGAAGTATCCGTGGATAACCAAACACGAACCCGAAAAACCAAAACCACACTAAATGAGTAACGAATGAGCTACGTTGTTCTATAATAAGCATCACGGTATAAATCATTTAGTTGTTTTTCATGTGTTGGAATAAACCGCCCTAGTTTTGTTAACGAATAAACTCGTCCTCAATTATTTCTTAATGTATTGACTGCACTATGATGTGGAATAGTTCACAATAACCAACAAAAACTGCAATCCTTTCTTAGCTAGTCAAAATGCAGTCTGGTGTCTTAGACAAAACGCAATGAGTCCACTTTAAGGCAAACCGCAAGATTTCCAAGACAAAACGCAAGCGTGAACTTGAGACAAATCGCAACAGAAACAAAACGCAATCTTAAACTAATCAAAACGCAATGTTTCTTGAGATTTGGGCAGCATAACGTTTCTATTTACTTAGAATAAATTGGTCCTTCGGAGTAATCAAAACGCAAGCACCAAAACGCAGCTCTTGGTGTTGAGACAATTTGTCCAAAACGCAGTGTAACTCAGTTTGTCAAAAAACACTACATAGACTAAAACAAGGTACAACAAGTTCGTATTTTTAACTTAAACCTAATCATCTAAATACTTTGACAAACCGCAATCTAAGAAGTCCACCTCCCATCGTAATAAGAACACGATTTGAATAAGCACTATTAAACCTCAAATAAGCCACGAAAACAAGGTAATAAGCTACCAGTAATATTCAACAAGAAGCTATATCCCTTAAGTTAAACGTGATTTTTGACACGAGAAAGAGCCAAGATTTTTAAGAGAAAAATAAGCTTAAATGAAAGGAAAACGAGACCCTAAATCCAGCTTAAATAAGCTGAATAAAGATGGAAACGATTCCACGAGAAAAACTCAAACTGTAAAGAAAACTAAGAAGGATTTTAACCCAGAGAACAAATACCAAATCTAAGACTGTTTCGAGCTTGCGACTTGCAACCTAACCACACAAAAAACAAATATCAAACGGAAAAAGACACAAATATCTTCAACAAAGCACTAAAAAGAACTCCGAATAAACTGTTAATTATGACTTGTAGGACCAGATGAAGCTGATACTCACAAACGTGAAAAAAAATTACGAAAAAACGACAAACAAAGGTGATATAAAAAAGCAAAATGATCCTAGACGACAAAACAGAATCACGAACAAATTGTTGTGTGTGGGTTTATATGTTAATTCCGTTTTGCAAAACTTTATGATTGTACTAAAAAAACTGTTTTGACCCACTTAAGGGCAAAAACAAATGAAAAGCGATTTTTGGTCACAAAAATCACAGAAGAAGTTAAGGGATTTCTTTATAGAAAGTTACAATAAATGAAACTATTGAAACAAACAAAAAAATTAAGGCCAGTAACCAATAAGCTCAAATTTAAGCACCACATACACAAAAACGAACAAAGGAAACCAAGATGGAACCATGGCTCCCTTGATACCAATTGAAGGTACTTATATTTACACAAATATGAACTAATAGCGAAAGTTACGAGAGGAGAGCGGAGATGGATGGTGAGAAAAATACACTAAAGGAAGTTGTAAAATGATCAACCAACCCCTTCCTCCATGTGTTGGAAAAGGTTTAATAATAATAGTTACATGGGTGTAAGTTCTAACCGGCTTTCCTTATGCTTTCTATAAGCCTCCGAATTAGGTACCTTACACTATAAAGCCATGAAAATTGTCCTAACTATTACAAAGAGGCTCGTGAGATCGATAACTCATCGATCAGTCACTTCACTAAAGAAACTGAATTCACTAACACGGGTTTCGAATCACTAAGAGTGAGGCTGTTAATAATTATAAGTCTATCAGTATTTTAATTATCTAAGAAAAATCTAGTTAAGTCTAAAATGTTAATTCTTAATTACACCTAATTAAACCTAACTAACGTAAAAAGGGGGTTTTCAGCCCTGAGAGCCTGGCATGAGTTAATTTGGCTCAATCTAAGCTAAATTATGAAAAGAGAGACACACACAAGCAGATAAACAAATGATAAAGAAGCGGTCAAGCACTAATGTAAGGAAAAAAGTATTAACCATGTTTAATGCTTAATAAAATGTAGGAATTGTTATTTGTGCAATGATTTGTAGTTACTCTATGGAGTTATAACATTCCTAAGCTTATTGTGGGTACTCTCCAAAACGTCTATGTTTGTTTTTCAGTTAAGCCATAGCACAATTAACACAGAACCCCAGCATAAGCCACACCGTTGATAATAATCTATCGAAGGAGACGACATTGGAGAATAATCGAGACCTACTCCATCAGTGCCTTATCCCACTTTATGTCCAATCATTATATATATGTTGGTAGTCCACGGTCCAAGAACTTGCCCAAGGAAAACGAGACGTTATGTGTATCCTAAGTCACCACTTAGTCTAGTATTCACTTAATCAAGGGAAGAAACAAAGTGGCTTAAATTTTGAGTCCTAATTAATCAGGATCAACATAAAAAAGCAGTAAGTAGAGTCTAAAAATCCCAAAACTCTAGCTTAACCCATGCAATCTAGTTCCGAGTTGAATGATAGATTAAACATATAATTGAAATATAAATGAATATGAAGTGATAAACATAATCAACATGCAGCGAATAAGTAAAAAATCGATATAAACAAACCAAACATTAAATTGTCATAAACATGGCTAATACCCTATATGTATAAAGGCGACCGATAGTCATAGTAACAATACACTGTATCAAAGACCGAACAATTAAAGATAAACCAGACGATAATCTTTACCCGCAGATACGCTTATATAGCGTAGTATAGAATACAAGATTTTGTCCATATACCTTGAGGGCAACTTGCAAAAGAGAACCTTTTAAGAGCTTCTAAAATAAATAGTCCCCTATAGATCGTACTTGGTGGTTCATTGCATACTTGAAACCTGATTAAGGTTTATTACATAAAATTGTCTAACTATTACAAAGGCTCGTGAGATCGATAATGATTGTCACTTCACTAAAAACTGAATTCCTAACAGGGTGTCAATCACTAAGAGTGAGCGTTAATATTTAAGTCTATCAGTATTTTAGTTATCTAAGTTAAATCTAGTTAATCTAATGTTAATTCTAATTAAACCTAATTAAACCTAAACTAACGTAAAAGGGGGGTTTTCAGCCTGAGAGACTGGCATGAGTTTTTGGCTCAATCTAAGCTAAATGAGACAAAGGACACACACAAGCAGATAAACAAATGATAAAGAAGCGGTCAAGCACTAATGTAAGGAAAATGTATTAACCATGTTTAATCTAATAAAATGTAGGAATTGTTTATTTGTGCAATGAGTGTATTACTTCTTTGGTGTTATATCGTTCCTAAGCTTAGGTGGGTCATCTCCCTAAACTCTATGTTTGTTTTTTAGTTAAGCCTATCACAATTAACCAAACCCACATAAAGCTCACACCGTTGATTATAATCTATCTAGGAGACGACATTGGTGAATATCGAGACCTAGCTCATCAAGGCTTTATCCACTTATGTCCAATCGTTATATATATGTTGGTAGTCCACGGTCTGAGAACTTGCCCAAGGAAAACGAGACGTTATGTGTATCCTAAGTCACCACTTAGTCTAGTATTCACTTAATCAAGGGAAGAACATGGGCTTAAATTTGTAGTCCTATTAATCCAGAGTCACATAAATAAGTTGTATGTAGTTCTATCCCAAACTCTAGCTTACGCCATGCAATGTAGATCCAGTTGAATGATAGATTAAACACATAATTGAAATATAAATGAATATGAAGTGATAAACATAATCAACATGCAACGAAAAAGTAAAAAATTGATATAAACAAACCAAACATTAAATTATCATAAACATGGCTAATACCTATAGGTATTAGCCCATAGTCATTGTAACAATACACAGTATCATAGACGAACAATTAAATAAACAGACATTATGTTAACCGAACGCTTATAGCGTAGTATAGAGATTACAAGAGTTTTCCTATTAACTTGAGGCACTTGCAAGACCTTCTTTGCTTCTAAAATAGTCTATAGATCGTACTTGGTGTTCTTTGCATACTGAAAACCGAGTTATAGGTTTTCTATTTATAGGTTCTGAAAACAGATTGATACACCGTATTGGAGGGATCCGATACAGCGTATTGGGATAACTTGGAGTGGGCTCCACGATTATTATATTCTGGAATACTCATAAAGCACCACTGGATACGGCGTATAGGAGATTCTAGATACAGCATATTGGATGGACATCGTGCTTCTTCAAAATGTTGACCAAAGTATCTTATACAGCGTATCTGCTGAAGTGGATACGACGTATTCTTCAAAGTCAGGCAATGGTCATGATCTTGTCTAAGTCTTGGAAAATAACATATTCGTCTATAATGATACATTATGTTCTTCATATTTAGTAGACTTTCTCGATCTTCATCATTTATGATCTAAAACACGCTCTTTTCTCCAACTTTCGCCAAATGCTCGATAATATCTGAGATTTACACAATTAAGCGATTAAGTATCAAATCTTATATAACACAATACAAAACGAGCAATATAAATGGGATAAATGATGCCAATAACGTTATTTGATGTCATCAAATATCCCCCCACTTGAATCCTACTTGCTCAAGCAGACTTTAAAATTTATCTTATGAAAATGTAGCTCGAACAAAAGTTTAGGATTTTTCCTTGAAGTATTTTTATTTAATTACTAGCGCACAACCAAACACCACACAAAATAGAAAGATAAAATCACTCAAATCACTCAAATCACTCAACTAATTTATGTGGTAACATTTAGTAGTTCGCTCAATTGCTAGGTCGTGACGAGTATTCTATCATAAGCTTGGCAAGAATATACATCTCCACCACTAAAGCTAAGGAGTAACCAGTCAAAAAGGTAAATTAGGTTAATATGATAAGGCTTAAGGGTTTATCATTCTTTTTAATCTCTATCGATACCAATATTCTATAAAAGGCGACAAAACCACAAATACACGCCCAAATCTATGACCGCGACACTTGTGATTGCTCACTCCTTAACTCGAATAAGCTAGAGAATATGATTAAGTAATCTTCACCAACAGTATTACACCAACAAAGGAGACAAAACTACACATACACATTCAAATCCATGAATGAGACATATGTGATTGCCCACTCCCTCATTTGAGCAAACCAAAGGTTAGGATGAAGAATGATATATGGTAGGGATTAGGCATGGGAAATATTTATAACTGGTGTAAAAATAAAATAACAAAACAGATAGATTAAGTCCAACCAATAAACAAAAATGTTGCTAGCTACTTTCCTGACCACAACCTTAAAAAAGACACAAATCATAGACTAACTCACGCTTTAACACAGAAACACACACTTTGTTTGATAGACACGAATTAGACTCAAAGATGTCTTAATCATTCTTGACACTCTATAAAAACAAACCTAGTTGGTGTTCCCGTAACGACCAACTCCCAATCATCCATAATATAGTACAACAATAGTGGAGATATTTTACTATTTGATACAAAAAATACATAGTTGGTTAATTTTACGACCAACTAAAAATAATATACAACAAAACTTTACATAGTTGGCTTATAGCACGTACCAACGAATAATCGATCATCTCAAAATTAATAAAATCGTTTAAGTTTAGACGAACCAATTATCTCACAGTCCTCTCCTTTTTTTTCTCTCTTACAATTTTTTTTGTATTTTTGTATTTTTTTTCTTTTTAAACATAACTAGAAAACGAATAACGGTGTAAAATTTCACCACTTCACAATCATAATGAATCCGGATAATGTTTCCATAACGCCCCTGACTCAGAATAAAATAATAGTGAAAGTAGTAAACACACAAAAATTAAAAATAACTACTTTCACAATCCCATTGCATTGTGCAATTCCCGACGTAACCAAAGATAAGAAATATGCACACGAACACAAGAAATACATACTTTTACACAAAGCAACTAGCAATCAACCAAGGACTTAATCTATAGGGCAGGCTAAGGTGTAATGAAACAAATGTTAATGGTGGAAGAAACAAAAAGAATGGCTCAGCAGGTTTTTCTTGGGGTATCTTACTCTAAAAATGAGAATAAACAAAGAGTTTTATGTGGTGGTTAACTAACTAGTGTGGTTAGTTAATAACACATATGTATGTAAATGGAATAGGATTTTTGGTGTAATCCTAGAAATTTACCAATCTGGACAAGTTACTCTAAAATACTTATTATTGCGGTTTCAAATAGTATACCAAGCCAAGTTCTAAAGTTTACTACAGTCACTGGCACACTCATATTTTTGTGGAATTTTTTGGTAAAATGGGGGAAATGAAATAGGCTTAATCCTCACAATATGGAAATAAGGGTTATGTGTGCGGGTCATGCAACTAATAATCTTATAAAAACATGCTATTTTTTTAATTTGAGCATAAATTAGACATATTTTTGTAAAAATAAGGACAAGTAGTGTTTTAATTCTCCTCACCCCATTTGAGATATATAACGCCCACGTTGTATAAATATAAAATAAATAACATGAAATATAAAGAATTAGAACGAAAAACTCCCTTAGGATTTGCTCGGTATGATCCTCCATGATTAATATTTGAGCAACTATGTTTGTTGTGAAAGCGTCTGAATACCAGTATGACTACAACACACATAAGATTCCAGAATATATGAACACCACCAATTTCATCATTACTTTTAGTACTTCTCTGTTATAAGATAGGAAAAATCATGGCAATCGTATCTCCTAATAATCGTCGGTTAGTATAAAAAATAAAAACGATAATCTGTACAGGAGGGTCGATACATCGTATCCATAGTGTGGGATACGCCGTATTGAATCATGTAAGAAAAATAAACCTAATACGGGCCAGAGGTCAAATATGCCGTATTCAGAATTCTGAATACGTTGTATTGATAAGTCTGACAATAAAGTTTTAAAGTACTGGAAAAATAAAAAGATAACGTCCAGGTTATTCAATACACCATATCCATGGGGTTGGATACGCCGTATCGAAATACTGGGAAGATGGACTCTATACGAAAATCAAAATTAAATTCTGGGTTGTCTCCCGGCAAGCACTTTTGTTTATTGAAGAGTCTTTAAGTTAGACTCCCTTCAGCTTCAGCCCATCCTTATAAAATAACTTGGGGTCGAATGGAATGCCAAATGACACATATAAATTTTTAAAATTCATTAGCACACCTTCCTTTAAAAATTTCCACATCATGATATTAATGCTTAATTTGTTGATAAAACTTTCAGTTGTGAAATTTTTTCTAATAGTATCATGACTTGTTTTCCAAAGCATATTTGACATATGTGCATAGGTATCAACATTGATATTTATTCCATTACGTAATGGTTCAACAAAAATATCCCCTGAAGACTGCTTGATACCTATTTTACCTTCATCATCGTCCTTATCTAATTTTAAATTATCAATAGAAAATATATCATAAGAAAATAGATCTTTATCAATACCCAAGACGTTTTCGGATATGGCATTGTATTTTTCATCATCGTATTCGGACAATGATGTTTTATTTTCCAATTAACTTCGTCCACATGCTGAGAACTTAATGCATCATCATAAACTATAGCTAGGAATTTTGTTTCAAAAAATCTGAGGTAGTCAATATCTCCAAAATAGTTGATCTGACCATACTTAGCAGTTTCTCAGTTATATACTTGATCGTTTCTAAGAGCTTTCTCAGTTTCATACTTAATATATTCTTCCATAGTTATATCTTGGTCATCCATTTCATGTAAAAAAAATTTGCTAGGCTAATAGATAAAATGGTCAAACAGATAGATAGATAAAATAATTGGTATAATTGCTACTATCAGACGATTGATACACCGTATTCAGTAAACTTAATACGCCATATTGATGTTTGATGTCGAATACGCTGTATAGGTTTTGAAAGTGGATACGCCATATCCAAAGGATGAATACGCTGTATTCAGTATTCGAACAGAAGAAAAACAACAACAATTAATAATGCAAACAAACACACAAATATGCAAAATAATACAAATGCAGAATAACACACTAAAACACAAAACAATTAAAACACAGAATGATAAACTAATATACAGTATAATTAACTAATAAAAACTAAGCTAAAAACTAAATCTAATCTAAATTACTAATAAACAAGTATTAAACAATTTCACTCCCCGGCAACGGCGCCAAATACTTGATGTGTCGTCGTGTGTAGGTAGTTTATTTATCAAGTTTTACTATTTATATTTTGCCGACTTTACCTATTAACTAACACTAGCGGGCACTGTACCCGATCAATTGTAGGTTCATTGATAAGTAGGGTGTCGATCACTAAGAGTGAGCGTTAATACTTAAGTCTATCTGTATTTTTTTTTAGAACGGCAACTATTATAAAACCAACTAGCAAGAAGCTAGAAAAAGAATTACAAAGAGATCAAATAGGGGTATTGCAACCAACTATCCCAACTAAAAGTACAATTACATCTAGAAAGGCACCAAGTGAAAGAGCGCGAAACAATATCGTCAAAAATAACATCTTTACGAGGGGCTTTCGACGAGAAGAGCAACTGATTACGAAACATCCATACGCTCCACCAAGTTATATAAAGAACTCCTTCCAGCAAATCTTTAACTTTAGAGCTTAATCTGATGGAATTGAACCAATTAAGCCAATCAGCATATGAACCAAGGGGCGTCCATGATAGATTCCACCAGCGGCATACGAGCCTGACGATATCCGTAGCCAATCTGCAACTGAAGAACAAGTGCGAGGAATCTTCCTGAGCAGAGGAGCAAAGCGGACATAAAAGATCAGAAACTAGGACACCACGATGTTGTAAATTGGATCGAGTAGGCAACCGATCCAGGAAAACCTTCCAAGCAAAAACATTTATTTTTATTGGAACATATTTAACCCATCGAGTAGCAGTAGGGGCTTTCGGCAAGAAACATTCATCAAGAAGAATGCGAACATCTTTGACCCGAAAAACACCTTCCCCATTTAAATCCCACACCCATCTATCCTCCATATTAGACAACAATGTCCCTTCAATATATGTTTGAAGAAGAGCTAATTGAGAAGATTCAACCCCTCCTCTAACAGAACGACGAAGAGAAGAGGTAACCGAGAATTGCAGTTTATCAGCCACCGTACAATCTTTATTAATCTCCAAAGCATAAATTCGTGGAAACATAACACGAAGTTGAGTGTCACCAATCCAAACTTCATTCCAAAATTGCGTGCGTAAACCATTACCCACACGAATATGACAGTGAGAAATCAGGTCCACACCACGATCTTTAAGCATATGCACCTCCCGAATAATGGATTTCCAAGTCGAGTAACGAAACGGAGATAATTTATATAATGAGGAGCCATGCATAGACATGATGAGACGACACCACAATGAATTATCCCGTGATATGAATCTCCAAACCCATTTGAAAAGGAGCGCCCTATTTAAAGCATAAAAACTTGAGACACCTAAACCTCCATACTTCTTGGACGCAAGAACCTTGGCCCATTTGATCCACACTATTTTCCTCTCGTCGCATTGAACACCATTGAAAAAATTTCTACGTATGGACTCCATCGTTTGTAACACCGACTTAGGAACCTTATAGATGGACATATTATAAATAGGTGTCGACCCAAGAACCGACTTTAAAAGAGTAAGCCTTCCTCCAACAGATAAAGTTTTAAGTTTCCAATTAGATAGACGAGCCTTAAGTTTACCAATCGTATCGTCCCATGCCTGAAGAGTCGAGCTATTACCTCCAACCATCACCCCTAAGTATTTAAAAGGGGTTTTCATAGTCGAACAACCAAAATATAAAGCTGCAGCATTAACATCCTCACTTCGAATCCCGACTCCAAGAAGGTGACTTTTCTTAAGATTGATCGAGAGGCCGGACAACAAAGAAAAACAATGAAGAATGTGAGTAATACCAGATAGATTAGCAATAGACCACTCACCAATAAAGACCGCATCATCCGCATAAAAAAGATGGGAAATATTAAGAGACGAACCAATTTTGATGCCCTTAAAAATCCCCGCCTCGATGGCCCTAGATAACGAAAGATGAAGAGACTCCATAATTAAGATAAAAAGGTATGGGGCCAAAGGATCTCCTTGCTTCAACCCACAATGAAATTGGAATTCGGACGTTGGACTACCATTAAGGAGGACCGAAGCCATACCAGAGTGTAAACAACCCCGAATCCACGAGCACCATTTAGAACCGAAACCAAAAGCTCTAAGCACATCTTCTAAAAAATCCCACCTTATCGAATCATAAGCCTTGGCAAAATCAACTTTAAACACCATGGCTTGTTGTTTCTTATGCTTGCACCAAGAAAGTAATTCGTTTATGATAAACGGGCCATCAAGAATTTGCCTATTAGGAAGAAACGCCGTTTGAACATCCGATATAAGACCAGAGATGATCGACGAAAGTCGAGTGGCTAATATTTTGGTGACAACCTTGTAAAGACTCCCGATCAAGCTAATTGGACGATAATCATTTACGAACTTAGGATCATGGTTTTTCGGAATGAGAGCAATGAAAGAGGAGTTACATCCTCTAGAAAATGAACTATGATCGAAAAACCATTCCACAGCAGCACAAAAATCAGATCCTAAAGTGTCCCAGAACTTTCGAAAAAACTCAAAAGTGAACCCGTCTGGTCCAGGAGATTTATTCTCTCCACAGCCCCACACAGCATTACGCACTTCATCTCTGGAGATCGGACTCTCCAACATGTCCAACTGATCAGAAGACAATCGATTAGGGAAGGTATAGTTAAGTTTACATCTGTTGGCAGCCGGGGCTCGAAACCGATTAGCAAAATGCAAACGAAATTCTTCTTTGACACGACAGGGATCATCCACCCATTCGCCATCAACCATAACACCTTTAATAGCCAAATTCGCTCGTTTACGATTAATGATTCCATGAAAAAAATTTGAGTTTTCATCGCCCTCAATAGCCCACTGAATCTTAGCCTTTTGCATATAGTCACGAGCGTCGGAAGACTTAATATCATGTAATTTTTTTAATAAATCTAACCGGTCAGAAAAGAATATATCATTAACCGCCACACCTTGATCAATGAATTTGTCAATATGACACAAGATTGGATCGGTAGATCCACACTGACGACTCAGATTGATTCTTTTTGCAATCATTACCATGACGTATCTCCTTTTTCAGGATTGTAATTTCTTTTTGAAATCGGGATCCATCTTATTATTATCATCAGTCAATATTATTCCAAGTTCCGACACCATTTGATCGAAGCTTGTTAACTAAAACAAGAGTTGGTAAACCTAAAAAGGGAAGGCCTTAATCAGTGACCACTCATGAAGTAGATTGGTCGATGATCGAGAGGTGCCTTTCAAGACAAATCCCTGTGATAGATGACGGGTTAAAGTGAGGAAACATTCCCGAACAATAAAAAAGATCTAATTTACTCATTTTCTTAGCCGACGGAATACATGTAAAGAGTTCCCTTCCAATGGGATTTCTTCGAGCCAGTTTGATTTTAAAAACTATTATATATTCATTTGCTCCTGGCAGTATTGGACAATGACCCAAACGTTCCTCATGCATCTAACTTAGTAAAATCGCAAATAATCCATACATTGACCATCACAAACGGTCTGATAAAGGACGAATTGTACGCGCCATAGCGAACGCGTGCTTGTGATAGACTGGGGGGCATAGTATTGCATACTCTTGGTACGTCGATGTGGAGTTATTACCATTATTGACCCTGTTACATAGCTTCTTTTGTGGCGGAGGTCTTTATGGTGAGCGGGTACGATATCACGTGGAGCCATGTATATGTATTGAATCATATTGCACCATAGGAAGGAGAGTTTTACGTGTGGCGGTATAGAGTTGTGGAGGTAGAGTTCGAGTGTGGGTAAATGTATATAGGGTTTTATAATTGTTGCGAATGGGGTGTGTGGGTTGGAGGGGTTGTTGGGGGGGGGGGAGGGTGGTTGCGGAGGCTATGGGGGGGTGGGGTTCTGGTTGATTGTTGGGTGTTGTTTGGGAAGGGGGGTTGTGGGCTTGTCGGTGTGGGGTGGTGGTTGGATGGGTGGGGGGGGGTCGCTGTGTATTGTTTGTTGGGTGACTGTGGGTTGGTGGGAGTGGGGGTGGGGTAGGGGGGGGAGGGTGGGGGGCGTGTTGGGGGGTAGGTGGAGGTGGGAGGCCGGTTGGGGAGAGAGTGGGATGGGGGGGCTTGGGTTGGCGATGAGGTGTGGGAGTGATTTTGAGTGGAGAGTTGGTGGGATGGGGGGCAGGAGTAGCTTTTGATTGGGTGGGAGGGGGTGGGTGTGGTTTGTGTTGGGGGGATGGTGGGTGTTTTCGGTTGGAGGGTGTGTGGGGGGGGGGGGGGGTGGGGGTTTGGGGTGGGGGGGGGGGGTGGCGGGGGGGCATGGGGGGTGCGGTGGGTGTGCTGACTCTAGGGGAGGTGGGGAGTGAGGGGGGGGGCTGGGAGTGGGGGGGGGGTGGTGGGATGTGGGGCGGGGGGAGGGGATGTGGGGCGGTGTTGGGTTAGGGGGGGTGAGTTGTGTGGGGGTGTGGGGCTGGGGTGGGGGGGGTTTGGCTGGGGGGGACGTGGTGGGGGGGGTTTGTGGTGGAAATGGATGAGTGAGGATTTTGAGGGGGGGGTGGTGGATGATGTTTTGGTATAGATGAGCGCGGTTGGTGGTGGTGAATTGGGGTGTGGTGTTGGTGAGGTGGTTGTGTGAGTTGTGGTGGGGGGGTGGGGCGGTGGGGGTGAGGTTGGGGTGTGGGTAGTGGAGTGGATTTGTGTGGAGTGTGGTAGGGGATAATTGGTGGATGTGGGGGTGGGCGTGGGTTGGGGGGGGGGAGGGGTGTGGGTTGAGGGCGCTGGAAAATGGTGTGGGATGGGGGTGGGGTTGGGGGGGGGGGATGGTGGGTGGGGAGTTGGGAGGGGGTGGCAAGGGGGTGGGGGGTAGAGGTTGTTGATGGTGGGGATGGGGGGGGGGCGGGTTGGAGGGGGGGTGAATGGGGTGGTGGGGGGGGTTGCTGGGGTGGAGGGGGTAGGGGTGTGGGGCGTGGGTGGGGGGGATTGTTGTGGGTCTTGGGGGGTGGGGGGGGGGGGTGTGGGGGGGGGGAGTGGTGTGGGGTAGAGGCGGTATGGGGAGTGGGTTCGTGATGGGTGGGGGGGTGTGTGTGGTGGTGGGCGTGTGTTGGGAGTGGGGGTGGTGGGGGGGGTAGGTAGGGGTGGAGGGGGTTTGTTTGTTGTGTGGGTTTGGGGTGGTGAGGGGAATTGTTGTGATTAGGGGGTTGGTGGGTGCGGGAGGGGTCATGGGGGGGTCTGGGGGGGTTGGGGGGTGGGGGGGGTTGGGGAGGGGGTGGTACAGGTGGTGTTGGGTGTTGTGAGGGGGAGGTGAGTGGGGAGGGGTTTCGGTGGGGAGTGTGGGTTTGAGTGTGGGACGTTGATTGGGGGTGAGTGGTGGAGTGGTTTGATTGTGGGTATGGAGGGAACGGGGGGGTGTGGGGGGGTGTGTGGGAGGGGGGGGGATGGGGGGGGTGTGGGCGGAGAGTTGTGGGGTATGCGTGTGGGTGGGTGAAGGATGGGGAATCGGTGGAGTTCGGAATGGGATGGGGATTGGTGTAGGGGTTGGGTGGGGGTGGGGGAGGGATAGGTAGGGGGAGTGTTGCGGGACGGGGTGGTCGGAGGTGGCGTGGGGGTGTGGGGGTTGGTGGGGTGGGTTGTGATTGTTGGGCGATGGGCTGGGTCGGGGGGGGTGGGGGTATGGGTGAGGGGTGGGGTGGGTGGGGGGGTGTGGTGATCTGGGAATGGGGGGGGTGGTGGGGGTGTGCTTCGGAATTAGCGGGGTTGGGATGGGTGGGGGGGGAGGGTGGGATGGTGGGGGGGTGGGGGGGGGTGTTAGTTGGGGTGGGGTGGAGGGGGGTGGGTTGGGGTTCGGTGGGGAGGGGGGGAGGGGGGGGGTGAGTCTGGGGTGGGGAGGCATGAGGTGGGTGGGGGGTTTGGGTTGGTGGGGGATGGTGGGCGGGGTGGTGGGGGGTGGGGTGGGGTGGGAGGGCGGTTGGTGTCGTTGGGAGTGGGTGGGTAGGTATGGGTTGTGGGATTGGGGGTGTTGGGGTGTGGGTTGTTGGAGGTTGGTGTGTGTGGTCGTCGGTGGGGGGTTGGGGAGCTGGGTATGGACGGGTTTGTTATGGGGGGTGGGGTGTGGGGGGATGGGGGTGGAGTGGGATGGGGGGGGGGGAGCTGGGCGTGGTGGTGTGCGGGTGGGGAGTTGGTGCTGCTGGGTGGGGTGTGGGTGGAGGAGTGTTGTTGGGGTGGGGGGGTGGGGTTGGTGGGGGGTGGCGGGGTGGTGGGCGGGTGGATGGGGGGTTTGGGCGGTGGGGGGGCGGGGGGTGTAGGATGTGGGGGGTGTGGTTGTTGTGTGTGGTTTGGAGGGATGGCGGAGGAGGTGGGCGGGGGGTGGGGTTTCGTGGGGGCGGAGTGTTAGGGGGGTGGTTCAGGGGGGGGGGTGGGGTGGGGTATGGTGGTGGCTGCAATGGAGGGGGAGTGGGTGATGGATAGGTGGGTGAGGGGAGGTGGGCGGGGGGGTGGTGTTTGTTGGTGGGAGGGGGTGATGTGATGTTTTGGGATGTGATATGGTTTTGGGCGTGTTGGGGGGGTGGTGGTGGAGTGGGGGGGTGAGGGTGGTGTTGGTGGGTTGGGTGGGGGGTGGGGGGGGGGGGGGAGGAAGGTTTGGGGAGAAGGGGTTTGGTGGTGTTGGGGGATTGGGATTTGGTGGGGGGTTTGGGGGTATAATGGGATGTTTGTTGGTTGTTAGTGAGGGGTGGGGGCGGGTGGATTATTGGGGGGGGCTGGGGGTCGTTGGGTGGTTCGCTTGGGAAGGGGAATTGGATTGGGGAGGGCTGGGCATGGGGGGGGGGTGGCGGCGGTTGTTGGGGCGGTGGGGGGGTGAGGTGATGGGTGGGGGAGGGGTGGGGCTTGTGATGGGGGGGGCGTTTGGTTGGTGGCGGAGATGTTGGGGGGGTCTTTGCTGCTGCTGGGCTGGCGTATGGGGGTGGTGGTGGGGTTGAGGGGGTTGGTTGTTGAGAGCGAGGAGGGAGGATGGGGGTGGGGGGGTGGGGGTGGGCTAGGGGTGTAGTGTGGCGTGGGTGGGGTGGGCGGGGGGGTTGGGGGGGGGGTGTGGTGGGGTGGGGGTTTGTTGTCTGTGAGGTGTTGTTGTGGTGGGGGATGTTGGGGGATGGGGTGTCGTGCGGCATGGATGGGGGTGAGGGCGGAATGTGTGGGGGTTTTTGGTGGGGGGGGATGGGTTGGGGGGTGTGGGTTGGGTGGGGTGTGGGCGGGGTGGGTTTTATTGGGGTTGGGGCGTGGAATTGGTGGGAGGTGTGCAAGGTTGGGGCGGTCGAGGTTGGTCGGGAGGTGTGTCGGGTGGGGGTTGTGGTCGTCGGTGGTGGGTGGGGCTTGAGAGATCGGGGTCGGGGGGTGGGTGTGGGGGGGGGGTGGTTGGGGGCTGGTTGGGGATTGGGGGTGTGGAGTTTGTGGAGTGGTGGGTGAGGGGGAGGATGGGGGGGTGTGGTTGATGGGGGTGGGGTTATGTTGGCGGGGTGGGATGGTTTGGTGGGGAGTCGGGGGAGTTGCGGGTGGTATGTGGATGTGTAAGGGAGATAATGGGGTCATCTATGGCGGGGGTGGCTGGAAGGGGTGAGTTGGTTGCTTGGTTTGAGGGGGTTGGATGGAGAGGGGCGGCGCTTGTGGGAGATGGGGGGTTGGTGGGGGGAGGGGGATGGGGGGGGAATGAGTGAGGGTGTGATGGTTGGATGGTGATCGGTAGAATCGTGGGTGGGGTATGGGGGTGTGTGAGTTGGGGTCGTTGTTTGAGGGGGGGGGGCTTGGGATGTGTGGGCGACGGGGGGGCTGGGGGTCGGAGTTGGGAGTGGGATTGGTGTGTGGGGAGGGTAGTGGGGGCTGGGGGTTGTGGGCGGGGTGTGGGGGGGGTGTTTGTGGGTGGGGTGTTGGATGGATGGTCAGGTGTGGGTGGGTATGTCTCGGAGGATGATGCTGGGGGGGAGGTGGGGGAGTGTTAGCGGGGGGGCTGTGCTGCGCGGTGGCTGGGGTGTGGGAGTAGGTGGGATTGGGTGGGGTGGAAGGGGTGGGGTTTGGGGGGGGGTGGGTGTTGGGGTGGTGTTGTGTGAGAGCGGAAAATGGATCGGCGGCGGGGGGGGCGGGAGTGTTGGTTGGGCAGCGGGTGGTGGGATGGTGTGGGGGGGGGGTTCGGGGAAGTGGCGGGGGGTTGTGGGGGTAGTGGGGATTGTGTTGGGTGTTGGGGGGGTGTGGGTATGGGTCGGTGGGCGCGTGTGGTGTTGGACTGATGGGGTAGGCGGGAATGTGGTGGTGTGTTGGGGGGGGTTGGTGGGGTGTGGTGTGTGGAGTAGTTGGGTGGGGTGGTTCGGGTTGGGGATGTGGGGTGGGGATTTGTTGTGGGTTGAGTGTGAAATTGGAGGTTTGGGTTGTGTAAATGGTGGAAGTAGGGGCTGGGGGGGATCGGGAGTGGGGGAGGGTTTGGGTGGGGGCGTGTGGGTAGCGGTGATGATATGTGATGGGGGAGTGGGGTTGTCTTGTGTGGGAGGACTGCTGGTGTTGGTTTGCGTGTGGGGGGGAAATGAGGGTGTGTGGGGGAGGGTGGGGTAGGGGGGTGTCGGAAATTTGTTGGTTAGGAATGGGATGTTGGTGATGGGGAAGAGGGGGGGGTTGGGGGGTGGATGTGGCGGTTGTGGTTAGCGTGGTGGGTGGGCGAATGATGTTGGGGGTGGGTGTGGTGCGCTGTGTGGAGGGGGGGGGGTGATGGTGTGGTGTGTGGGTGCTCGAACCTGCGGAATTGGGTGTTGGTGTCGGGGGGGGTGGTGTGGGGGTTGAGTTGAGGTGGGGTCGGGAATGGTATGTGGTGGTGGGGTTTGTTTGGGTGAGTGGGAGACGGTTGGGTGTGGAGGATGGTATGGGGGATGTGGTATTGGCTGGTTATGGATGCGGTGATGGGGGGGGGGTGGGGATGGATTGGGGGGTAGGGGGGGGGATGCTCGCGCTTGTGGGTTTTATGTGTATGAGAGGGGGATGGTGTGTGTGGGGACGGGAGGTGGGGTGTGGGGGTGTGGTGGGGTCTTTGGGGTTGGGGGGGTGGTGATGGGGGTGTGGGGGATGGGGCGTGGATGGGGGGACTGTTGGGGAGGATTGAGTGTTTGGGGGGGAGGGGGGTGGGTGGAATGGGGTGATGTGGAGTGATGGGCGTTGGGGGTTGGGGAGGGGTTGGTTGTGACGTGGGGGGGAGGGGGGGGGCGTGAGTTTGATGGGGGGGAGGGTGGAAGCGTGGGGGGGTGGGTGGGGAGGGGGGGGTCGGGTGTGGTGGGGGATGGGGGGGTGGGGAGTCGGACTCGATGGTGGGGGGGGGGGAGGGGGGGTGGGGGGGGGGGGGGGGGTGGCGGGGTGCGATTTGGGGGCGGGGTGTAGTTGGGATGGGGGGCGGGGGGGTGGGGGGGGACTCTGATGGTGGGGGGCGGGTGGGGGGGGGGGTTGGTGGGTGGTGTGGGGGTGTGGGAGGGGGTATAGGGACAAGGTGGGGCGGGGGTGGAGAAGGCGGGGGGGTGGGTGGGGGTGGGTGTTGGAGTATGGGGGATGGCTGGTGGGGTGTGTTGTGTGTGTGTGTGTGAGATGTGGGTGGTTGGCGGGTTTGGGGGGGGCTGTGTTGAAACATGGAGAAGTTGAGGGGGCATGAGGTTTGGGTGGGGGGGGCGGGGAGGTTGGAGTGGATGGGCGTGGTGGGGGGGAGAGGGGGGGGTGTTGGGAGTTGGGGGGGGGATGCGTGGGGGTAGGTGGGGGTGTTGGGGGGTGATGGCGCTGTGGAGTGGTGGCTGGGTTGGGGGGGTTTGTTGTAGTTGGGGCGGGTGGGGTGGGCGGTTTGATGTTGCGTGGGGGATTCGGGTGGGTGGGTGTAATATTGGTTGTGTGGGGTGGGGGGGGGGGGGGGTGGTTGAGGCGAGTGGGAATCGGCGGTTGGGGGTGATTGGTGCGAGGTTGGCCGTTGGATGTGGTGGAGGGGGAGTGCAGGTGTGGGGTGGGGTGGTGATGGATTTCCGGGTTTGAACTGGTGAGTTTTGGGGTGTGTGGGGGGTGGATGTGATGGCGTAGTTTGTTGAATGGGGGGTGCGGTTGAGCTGGGTGGGGTGGTGTTGGGGGGATAGACTGCGGGATTGCTTTGTGGGGATGTGTGGGGTGTGGGCTGTCGGGGGGTGTGGGGGGTGGGAGATGGTGTGTGGTGACTGGGGGGGAGGTGGGGAATGGGGGTTGTTCGGTGGGTGGTGGTAGGGGGGTGGTTGGTGGGTGGGGGGGGTGGGGGGGGGGACGATTTGGGGTTGGTTTGTGTGGGGAGTGAGCTTGAAGAGTGGGAGGGGTTTGGGGGTAGTGGGTGTGTGGGGGCGAGGATGGGCGGATGTTGGTTGTGGGAGGAGGGTGTGGGGAGCGTTGGGGGGTGGAAGGGTGTGGAGGGTGGTGATGGGCTTGGGGGGGTGTGTGTTGGGGGGTTGGGGTGGGATGATTGGGTTGGGGATGGGCGGTGTCTTGGGTCATGTTGGGGTGTTTGGTGGGGATGGTTGGGGAGACTGTGGTTTGTGGGGGTGTGGTGTGCGCGGGTTGGGATGGGGTGGGAGGGGGCTGGTGGGAGATGGATGGGGGTGTCGGGGGTGGGGGGGGGGGCGGGGGGGGGTTGGTGTGATTGGGGGGAAGGGAGGAGGGTGGTGTGAAAATGGGTGGTGTGTGTTGGAGATGGGATGTGGTGGGATGGCTTAGGGGTGGTAGGGGAGAGGAGTGGGGGGTGGTGGGTGATGTGGGTGGTTGGGTGGTGTGGGGTGGGGTTGGGGTGTGGGTGAGGGTGTGGATGGGGTGGAGTTGGGGGGTGGGGATTGTGGTGGATGGGGGTGGATGGTGGGGGGGGGGGGGTGTGAATGTGGGTAGGGGGTTGTGGGGGGCGGGGGGGGGGGGGCGGGGCTGGGGGGGGATTGGGCGTGCGGGGGTGGGTGGGGTTGTGCTTGGGTTGGGGTGTGGTGGGTAGGGTGGGGCTGGGAGGGTGGGGGGGTGGCGGTGGGTGGGTGGGGTGGTGGGGGGGGGTGGTAGGTGTGGGCGTGGGGGGAGGGGAGTTGTGGGGGGCTGGTGGTTGTATGGCGGGGGAGGAGTGGAAGGTTGGGAGAGTTGTTGGGATGGGGATGGTGAGGGGCGGGAGGGATGGTGTGGGGTGGGTGTGGGGGTGGGTGTTGGGGGGTTGGGAGGGTTAGGGCTGATGGGGGGTGGGGGGCGGAATGGGGGTGTCAGTGGTGGGGAGTGGATTTTGTGGATGTTGGAGGGAGGGTTGGGAGGTGATGGTTGATGTAGTTTGGGGTGGGTGGGGATGTGGTTTGTAGGTGGAATTTGAGGGGGTTATTTGTTATTTGGGTTGAGTAGGTTGAGGGGTTCGCGGGGGAGGAGGGCGGTGGGAAGGGATGGGTAGGGGTGGGGAGGGGGGTGGTGGTGGTGTTTGGTATGTGTGGGGGTGGGGTGGGTTGGGGTGGTGATGTGGGGCGGGGGGGGGTGTGGGGTGGGTGGTGGGAGAGGTGAGGGGGGAATTGGGAGGGGGTGTGGTTGTCGGTGGAGGGGGAGTGGGGTGGGAGTGTGGGGAGGGGGGGGGTGGAAGAGGGGGAGGGGGTGAGGGTGGGGTGGGGTTGTTGCGGTGGGTGTGGGGGGGGGGGAGGGGGTGGGGGGTTGGGGGGGGGATGGAGTGGGTGTGGGTGTGGGGATGTGGTGAAGGTGGGGAGGATCAATGTGAATGAGGGGGGGTTGGGAGGGGGAGTGTGGGGGGAGGAGGTGTGTGTGGGGATGGGTGGCGGGGGGTGGTGTAGTGGATGATTTGTGATGTGGGGTTGGATGTTGTGGGGGGGAGTGGGTGGGTGTGGGGAGGGGGGGTTGGGTAGTGGGGGGTTTGTGTTATGTTGGGGTGGGGGGTGGGTGGAGGTAGGGGGGTTGGGGATTGGTGCGGGGGGAGGGTGGGGGATGGGTAGTGGAAGAGGAGAGTTCTGGGGTGGGGGGTGGGATGGGTGGGTGTGTGAAATAATTTGGTGAGGGGTTGGGGGTGGTGATGTGTGGGGAGAAGTGTGGAGATGAGGTGGTGGTGGGAGGTTGAGTGGGTTTGGGGTGTTGGGTTGGGGTGGTGTGGAGGGGATGGGGGTTTGGGGTTGGGGGATGAGATGGCTGGGGGGGGGTGGAGTGATGTGATAGTGGGGGGGTGGGGGTGGGTGGTATGGCGTTTGCGGGGGTTTGGGAGATGTGGGTGAAAGTTGGTGGTGTGTTCATTTGGGGTGAGGGATGGTGGGGGGGGAGGCTTGTTGGTGTGCTGAGGTGAGGGTTGGGGGGGGTGGTGGTGGGGTGTTTGGGGTGATGGTGGGGGGGAAGTGATTGTGGAAAGTGGTGGGATATCGTTGAGTGGGGTGGAGGGGGGGAGTTTGGTGTGGGTGGTGGTCGGGGTGTTGGAAGGTGGTTGGGGGGGTTGAAGGCAGTGTGATGGGTGAGGGGATGGGGGTTGGCGTGTGTGTGGGTCTTGATGGTTGTGGTAGGAGTGGCTTGGGGGGGGTTGGGGGGGGGGAGGGAGGTGGAGGGGGAGGGATGGGTTTTGGAGTGGATGGTTGTGGGATTCGGTGTGGAGTGGGTGTGTGCGGGGGTTGATGATTGAGGAATGTTGGGGGGGTGAATGTGTGGGATGATTGCAGGAGAGACTGGGGTTGGGGGGGTGGTGGGGGTGTGGTGGGGGTGGGGTGTGGGTGAAGTGGTGGGATGGGGGTGTATGGGGCGGGGGGGGAATTGGAGGTGTGGGTTGGGGGCGGTGGGAGTGGGTTGAGGTGGCGGGGTGAATATTGGGGTTGATGGGTGGTGTTGGTTGGGGTGGCGGTTTGTGTTGGTGTGGTGTGTTGGGCATGTGGTGGCTGGGGGGGGTCTTGGGGGCTGTGGGGGGTGGGTGGTGGTTTTGGGGTGGGGGGGGGGCGGGTTTTTGGGTGTTGTGATGGTGGGTAGGTGGGGTGCGGGTTTGGGTGATGGGGGCTTGGTAAGATGTGGTGGTGAGGAAATGAGTGGGAATGGGGCTATGGGGGGTGTGTGGTTTGTGTTGAGGGGGAGGTGGCGTTAGGGTGGTGGGGTGGGTTTGGCTAGTGTCGGGAGGGTCGTGGTATGGGGGGTGTGTTTGGGGGTGGGTGGTGTGCGTGAGAGGGGGTGATGGGTGGTGGAAGGGTTGTGTGGGGATGGGGATGGGGTCTGGATGTGCAGGGGGGTGCGGGGGTGGGGAGGGTGTGGGGGGTGGTGGGGGATTGTGTGTGAGGATGGGGTGGTGGGGGGGGCGGTGGGGCGTATTGGGGAATGAAGGGGAGTGGGGGTTGTTGGGGGTTGGTCTTATGGGTGGGAGTGTGTGGGGGTTGGGGTAGGTTTTCTACGTGGGTTTGTGGGGGATGTGGCTTGGGGGCTGTTTGTTGGAGAATTGGGGTATGCTGGTGAAAGTGGGAGGTGGTGTGGCTGAGGGGTGGGGTTGGGTGTTGTGGGTTGGGGATTGATGGGTTGGGGGGGCGGGGTGCGGGGGGGGGAGGGGTGGGGGGGGTGGGGGGGGGGGTGGTGTGTTGGGTGGTGATGGGGGGTGTAAATGTTGGAGTTGCGTTGGGTGTGGTGGAGGGGGGGGTGGAGGGGTGGTGAGGTGACTGGGGGTTTGTGGGGGGGGTGGTGAGTGGGGGGGGAGGTCGGTGGTGGGGTTGAGTCATTGGGGGAGGGGAGGAAGGTTAGAGGGGGGAGGGGGGGGGGGTGCGTTTGGGGGTTGGCATGTTGGGGGGCGGGGTAGGGCGAATGGGGTGGAGTTGGGGTGGATGTTAGGTTGTGGAATGTGTGGGGGGAATGGTGGGGGTATCATGAGTGGGGCTTGATGGGTGGTTGGGGATGGTGGGGGTGGACTGGTATGGGGGGGGGGGGGGGGTGTGATTGGATATGGGTGGTGGGGGGGTGGGTGTGGTGGTGATGTGGTGGGGTTATGGTGTGGTAGTGGCGAGGGCGGGTGAGTGGGGTGGGTGCTTGTGGGGTGAGGCGGGAGGTGAATGGGTGCGGGGTGGGGTGTATGGGTGATGGATGGGTGGAGTGGCAGTTGGGTGGGGTCGAGTGGGAGGGTGGCTGGGCGGGGTGATAGTGGGGGGTTGGACTGGTGTGTTGTGGGTGGGGTGATGGGGGTGGTGAGGGGGGGATGGTGGAGTCGTGTGAATGTGTTGGGTTTGAGTGTGTTGTGGTGGGGGTGTTAGGGAGGTGGCAGTGTGGGGTTGTGGGGTTGAGGAATGTGGAGAGATTGGGTGGGGGGGAACTGGGCGGGTGGGGGCGGGGTTGTGAGAGTGGCATTGGTGGGTGGGAGCTGTGAAGGTCGAGTGGTTGGGTGGTTTCGTTGAGAAGTGTGGGAGGGGGCGCGGATGACAGGATGAGCATTTGGGCGTGGCTGAGTTGGATTTTGATATGGGGTGTGGTTGTGGTGGTTGGAGGAGGGGTCGAGTATGGTTGGGTGGGGGAATGGGGTGTAGTGGGGTGGGGGGTATGGAATTTGGGGGGTAGGAGTGGGGGGATTGGGTGTGGTGGTGTTGGTGGAGGCGGGTGGTGGTGGGGGGGGGGGGGGGGGGAGGGGGGGGTGGGTGGATGTTGTGGCGCGGGGAAATTGGGTGGGTTGGGTGTTATGTGGGAATGAGTGCTTGGGTGGGGGGGGGGTGAGGTGTTTGGGTGGGGGGTGGGGGAGGTTGGGGAGGGTGGGATATGTGGTGGGTGGATGAGGGGGTGGCGTGGGTTTGTGTGGTGATGCGGGTTTGGATGGGTGTTGGGGGGGGTGTGTGTGGGGGTATTGGGGAAGGGGGTTTGGCGTTTGTGGGAGTGGTTTTGGGGGGTTTGGGGGACTAAGACTGTCGGAGTGGGGGGGGGGAGGGTGAGGTGTGGGGGGGGAGGGCGGATGAGAGGGTGAGGGGTGGGGGTGGGTGTGTGACTGGGGGGTAGTTGGTGAGGATGGGAGGGGTGGTTTGGTTGGGGGGGTGGGGGGAGGGTGGGAGGGTGGGGTGGAATTGGCATGGGAGGGTTTGTGGGTTCGTGGGTGGGGGTGGTGATGGTCTGGGTGGGGTGGGGTGTGTTGGAGTGGGTTGGGGAGGGGGTGGGAGTGGAGTTTTGGTTGGTTGGGAGGGTGTGTGGTGGCGTGGTGGGGCGGTGAGGTGTTGGATGGGGGGGGTTGGTTGGTGAGGGGAGGGTTGGGTGGGTGATGGGGGGAGGGGTGTGTAGGGGAGGGTGGGGGGAGGGGTGGAGAGATTGTGTGTCGGAGGTGGTGGTAGGTGTTGTGGGTGTGGGGTGCTGGGTTGGGGGGGTGAGGGGGGTATTGAGTTGGGGGGGGATGGGGATGGGTATTGGGGTTGGGTGGGGGGGTTGTTTGGTGGGTGTGGGGTCTGGGGGGGTGGGTGGGACGGTTGCGTGGTGTGGGAGGCTGGGGGAAATGCGGGGTTTTTTCGGGGGGGGGTTGGGGTGGTGGTGGGTGTTGGAAGGTGGGTTGGGGGGGTGGTTGTTGTTGCTGGGTGGGTGGAGCTTGTCTTGTTGTAGCTTGGGGAGGGAGGTGAGGTGTGTTGTGGATGGGGGGCGGAGGGTGATGGTAGATTCAGGGGCGGGGGCGGTGGGGGGGAGTTGTTGGGGTGGGGGGGGTGGTGTGGGATGCATTTTGGGTGGGGTGGTGGTCGTTTGGCGTGGGGGGGCGGGAGAGGGAGTGTGGGTTCTTGGGCCTGTGTGGGTGGGGTGTGAGGGGGGGGGGGGGGTGTGGTGGGTGTGGTTGGTTGTGGGGTCGGTGTTGGGTGGCGGGTGGTGGGTGGGGAAGGGAAGTTTATGAGGGGTGTGGGTTGGTGGGGTGGTGGTTGGGGGAGAGGATGTGGTGGGGGATAGTGGATGTGGGGCGTTGGGGATTGGGGGGAGGGTGGGGGGGTGTTGGTGGGGGGGGTGGTGGGGGGGGTGGGGGATTTGGGGTGTGAAGGGTGGGGTAGGGTGAGGATGGGGAATATGGTGCGGGTGGTGGGTGGGTTGGGTTGTGAGGGTGCGTTCGGGGAGTGCGAATTTGAGTCTCGGGGATTGTGGGGAATGGTGGGGTGTTGGTGGGGGTGTTCTGGTGGGGTATGGGGGGGGTGTTGTGGGTTGGGTAGGTTTGAGAGGTGTGGGGAGGTGTTGGGGGTGGAGGTGTGGTTGGGTGGGTGAGATGGGTGGGGTAGGGAGGTGAGGGGGGGTGGAGTTGGGGATCTCGTTTGGGGGAGGTGTAGGGGGCGGGGGTGCTGATGGATGGGGGCGGGGGTGGGTGTTTAGGTGGTGGTTGGTGAATGGGCATTCGTCTGTGAGATGGGGTTGCTGGATGGGGTGGGGTTGGTTGAGGGAGGGGGGTGGGGGGTGGGTCTGGACTCGGCGTGGTCGGGGTGGGATGGTGAGGGGGATTGGGGGGGGGGGGGGTAGGTGGTTGAGTGATGGGTTGGGAGTGGCAAGTGTGTTTGTGGGTGGTTGTGTGGGATGTTGGGGCGGGGGGTGGTGGATGTGTGTGGGGGAGTGGGGGCCCGGTTAGTTGATTGTGTGGTCGGGGGCTGGGTTGAAGTGATGGTGGTTTGTGTGTTTGAGTTGGTGATGGTGTTGGGTGGCTGGACGGGGGGGGGGGGGGGGGGGTTGGGGGCAGAGGGGGGGGGTGGTATGGCGGGGTATTAGAATGGGGGGTGCTTGGAGGGGGTGGGAGGGGGTGGGCGATGGATGGGCAGGTGAGTGTTGTGGGTGTGTGGGTGGATTGGTGTGGTGGGTGGGGCTCGGGGTGTGGTTGGAAGGGGGTCTGGTGGGGATGTGTGGTGTTGGTTGTGGGTGGGTGAAAATGAGGGGGGGAATTTTTGTGCAGTGGTGGGTGGGGTTGGTTTGAAAGGATGGGGAGCGGGGGGTGTGAGGCGGTGATGGTGGTGATGTGGGGGGGGGTGTGTTGTGGGGGATGTGCGGAGGGGGGGGGGGGTTAGTGTGGATGGGGCTGGGGAGCTGTCTTGGTGTGTGGGGGGTTTGGAGGTGGGAGTTTGCTTGTTCGGGGGTCTGAGAGGTCTGGTGGGGGCGGGGCAATGGTGTGAGTGGGGGGGGGGTGGGTGGGGTGGGGGGTGTTGGGGTGGTGTTGTGGGGGGGGGATGGGGGGCGATAGTGGGGGGAACAATTTGGGTGGGGTGGTGTGGTGGTTGTGTTGGGAGATGGTTTGGGGGGGTTGGTAGTGGACGCGTGTGGGGTGGTGTGGGGTTGAGGGGGGGGGGGTGGCGGGAGATGGTGGAGGTCGTTTGTTGGTGTGGCGTGTGGTGGGGGTGTGTGTGTGGAGTGGGGATGATGGGGGGGGGTGAGTGGGGGGGGGGGGGGGTGTGTGATGTGTGAGGAATGGGGGGTGGTGGGTGGAGGGGGGTGGTGGGGGTGGGTGGAGTGGGGGGGGGAGGTGGGGGGACGGGCTGGAATGGTGGGGGTGTGTATAGTGGAGGGGGGTGGTGTGGGGTGCTGTGGTGTGGTTTGTGGAATTCGTGGAGGTGGAGGTTGGTGGGGTGGGGGGGGTCTGGATGTGTGTGGGGGTGTGGGTGGGGGATGGGGAGGGGTTGGGGAAGGTGGGGGGGTGGGGGGGGGAGACTTGTGGGAGTTGTGGCGGGTGGTAGTGGGGTTTGTGGGGGGATGCATGTGGGGCTTGGGGGTTTTAGTTTGTGGGATGGAGGGGGGACTTTGGGGGTGTGGTGGGGGGAGGTGGGGGGGGGGGGGGGGGGGGTTGGTGGGGGGGGAGAGGGTGTTTCGTGAGGGCGGGCGGAAGGGGCGGGTGGGTGGGTGAGGGGGGTGATAGTTGTGGTGGGGGGGGTTGGCTGTGGGAGGGAGGGGAGGGGGGTGGGTGGAGTGAGGGGGGTGGTTGTGTGGGTGGTTTGTGGGGGGGGGTGGGAGAGGGGGGGGTTTTTGAGGTGTGAGATGTTCTGGGGGTGGTGGCGGGGGTGGTGGGGGTCGGTGTGTGTGGGGGGGATGGGTGGGGGGGGGTGGAGGGCGGGTGGCGGGGGTGTGGGTGGGTGGTTGGGCTGGGGGCGGGAGGGGTGGGGGGGTGGTTTGAAGTGGGGGGGGGCGGATATGTGTTGATGTGGTTGGTGGGGGGGGTGGGTTAGGAGGAGGTTGATGGGTGGGGGGATGGGGTGGTGTGGGGTGGGGGGGAGCTGATTGTGTGGGAGTTTGTGGGATGTTGGGGGTGTGGGGGGTGGGGTTTGGGGATGATTTGTGTTCGTTTGGGGTTGGGGTGCTGTGGGGGGTCGGATTGGGTAGTGGTTGTTGGGAGGTGGATGGGGGGAGGGGGGTTGCTTTGATTGGGTGTGGGGGGGTGTTGGGAGGTGATTGGAGGGTATGGTTTGTGGGGGGTTTGGGTGTGTGGGGTTGTGTTGTGGGTGGGAGTTGGGTAGTCGATAAGGGGTACTGGGGTGTGTGCTGGGCGCGGGGGAAGGGAGGGTTGGAGTCGGTGTGGGTGGGATAGTGCGTGGCTGGGGGGTAGTGGGTGGTGGTGAGGGGGTGGTGGGTGGGGGGGGAGCAATGATGGGGTGTGGAGAGTTTGGTGGGAGGTGATTGTGGGGTTAGGGTGGTGGGGGTAGGTGTTGTTGTTGGTGGGGATGGTGGTGAAGGTGGGAGGGGGGTGTGAGGGGGTGGTGGGGGGGGAAATTTGGGTTTAGGTGGGTGTTGGGAGGGTTGCGGTTGGCTGTGGGGTGGTGGGGAGGGGATGGTTTGGTGGGGGGGTTGGGGGTTGGGATTGTGGTGGGGTGACTGGTTGTGGTGGTGTGGTGGTGACGATGGGGGGGGTTTGATGGGGTGGGGGGTGTGTAAAATGGGTGTTGGGGGGGTGGATAGGGGTGGGGAGGGTGATGAGTGAAGGGGTTGTGGGTGGTTTGTTGTTGGGTGGTGGGTGGGGTGGGTGAGTGGGTCGGGTGGGAACTGTGTGGGGGTGGGGGGGGGGGGGGGGGGGAGGTGTAGGTTTGGTATGGATGGGGGTTGGTGTGAAGAGGCGTGGAGGGGAGTGGTGGTGGGGGTTGGGTGGGGGGTAGCTGTGGGGAGGTGGGGGTGGTGTTGGGCGGGGGCGGTAGTGGGGGGGCATGCGAGGAGCTGGCGGAGTGGGGTGGCTGTGGGGTGGTTGTGCGCGGGGGGGGTGGGGGTGATGAGGTTGGTTTGGTGTATGGGTGTTGTGGTGGAGGGGGGGTGAGTGTGTGGTAGGGGGGGGGTGTGTGGTGATAGCGTGGGAGGTGATTGGGGGTGGATTGGATCTGGGATTGTGGTCTGTGCGTGGGGGGGGGTAGATCTTGTGTGGTTTGACTATGTGGGGTGTGGGGGTGGGTGGTGTTTTGGGGGGGTGTGTTTGGTTGTGGTGGGAGGGATGTGGGTGTTTGGTGATGGTGGTGGACGGAGGTGAGGGTGACGGGAGGTGTGGATGCTTGAGTGTGGTGTGTGTGGGGGGGTGGTGGCGGGTGGCGGCGGGGGGGTGGTTGTTGGGGTGTGAGGTAGTGGAATGCGTGGGTGCTGGGTTTGGATGTGATTTTTATGGGGAGATCAATGGGGGGGCTGGATGTGCGGGTGGTTGTGTGTTGGGGGGGGGTCGGGACATGGAAGTGGTGAGCTGGGTGGGGAGTGTGTGTGGGGGGGGGGAGGCGTGCAGAGTGAGTGTGTGTGGTGGGGTTGGTGGGTGGTGGGTGGGTGGGGTGTGTAAGGGTTGGGCTGGGGTGTATGGGGTGGGGTCTGTGTGCAGGGCGGGGTGGGGTGAGAATGGGTAGTGTGGTGTGGGGAGGTTGGGGAGTTGTAGGTGTGGGGGGTTGGGGGTGGTGGTGATGGGGGGGAGGGTTGACGGGGTGGGCGGTCGTTGTGTGGGGAGGGGGGTGGGGTGGGGACGGGACTGGAAGGGGGGGGTGCATGGGGGGTTGGTGGTTTGGGTGGGTTGGGGTGGGGATAGGGTGGGTTGACTGGGGTAGGTGGGGGTCGGTGTGATGTGGTTTGGAAGATGTGGCGGGATTGGTGGGCGCGGTGGGTTGTGCGGGGGCTGAAGGGTTGTGGGTGGGTGTGCAGGGGGTGTATAGGGTGTGGGTTGAGTGGTGTTGGGGGGGGAGGTGCGGGGGTGGTGTGGTGGATGTGTGGGAGGTGAGGGTGGTTATGTGGGCTGATTATGTTGGTGTGGGGTGTTTGGGGGAGGGGAGTGGGTGGGATGGGTGGTTGGGTGTTGGTGGTGGTGGGGGTGGGGCGGGGGTGTGGGTGGTGACGGGGTGTAGGTTTGTGGTGGGGTGGGTGGTGGGGGGGGGGGGGGGTGGGGTATGGGGTTGTGTGGGGGGGGATGGTGTGTGGATGGGGGGGGGTGGGTGGGGGGTGGTTGGGGATGGGGGTGGGGGGGGGGGGGTTGGGAGTTGTGGGTGGGGTGAGGTGGTCGATGTGGGTGAATGCGAGGTGTGGGTGGGGAGGGTGTGGATTATGGGGATGCGCGTGATGAGGTGGTGGAGGGGGTGCGGGGGGGGGTTGGGGGAGCGATGTTGTAGGGTGGGTGGGGGTTGGTGGGTGATGTTGGGTAGGGGTGGGGGATGATTCAGCTTGAGAGGTGGTCGTGGTGGGGGGTTGGGGTTGGGTGTGGGGTTTGGGTGTGGTTTTGATGGGTGGGGGTGAGGTGTCATGGGGGGGTGTTGTGTGGTGGGGGGTGGGATGTTGGTGGGTTTGGGTTGAGGGCGGTGTGGGGTTTGTGTGGTGGTTGCTGTTGGGGGGGGGTTGGGATGGGTGGTGCGGCTGGTTGGGGGGCTGGGGGTGTGGGGGGTATGTTGAGGTTGGGTTGATGGGGGTGGTGGAGGGGAGATGGGGGGGGTTGGTTTGTGTGGTTGGTGTGGGGGGTGGGGGTAATGGATTGTGGAGTTGGGGGGGGAGGGGGGGCGGTGATGGTGAGGAGGAGGGGTGGGTATGGTGGGTGTGGGGTGGAGGTGGGTGGCAGTGGGGGTGGCTCATGCTGGAGGATTGGCATTGAGAGTCGGGGGGGGTTTGTGGTTGGGGTGGTGAGTGTTAGTGAATGGGATGGGGGGGGCTGTGTGATTGAGTGTTTTGGGTGTTGATTTTGGTGTGTGTGGGGTGGTGTGGGAGTGGTGCGGGGTTGGAGGCGTGAGGTGGGGGAATGGTTGGAGCCGGGGGGGGGGGAGTGGTTGGTGGGAGGTTGTGGGGTTGGGTTGTGGGTGGGGTGTGAATGGGGGCGAGGAATTGTGTGGTGTTGGGGTGCTTGTTTGGGGGGGGTGGTTGAGGGTTGGGAATGGTGTGGGGGTGAGGTGTGAGTAGTGAGGAGGTGGGGTGTGAGTGGTGGAGGGTGGGAGGGGGGGGGGAGATTGGGACTGGGGGTGAATCGGGTTGGGTGGGCTTTTAGGGGGGTGGTGTGTGTTTGGGGGATGGTGGGGGGGGGTGTAGGGTGGTGATTGGGGCAGGAATGGTGTGGGGATGTGATGGGGTGATGGGTGGGGTGGGGAGGGGCCTCGGGAGGTGTATTGTATTTGTGAGGTTTTGGGGTGGTGCGAGGGGGGTGGGATGTGGTCTGGTGTGGGGGGTTGGTGGTCGAAATGTGGGGTGGAGTGGGTTGAGGCGTGATGGGGTGGGAGTTCGGATGTGTGTGAGGGTGAGGGGGGTGTGGATGGTGTGTGATGTTGGGGGGGGTTGGGGATGGGATGATGGGGGGTGGGAGTGGGGGTGGGAGGGGGAGGGTAGGTAGGCGGGATGGGGGGTTTGGGGGGGGGGGGGGCATGGCTTGGCGTAGGGTGGGGATGGGGTGGGGGGTGGGGAGGTTGGGGTGGGGTTAGGGGGTGGGGCGGGGGGGGGACGTGGGGGGGGGGGTGGGGTCGGGGTGGAGGGCGGTTGGAAGGGGAAGGGGATGTGTTTGTAGTTGGTGGTGGTGAATCTGGGCGGGGTGGTGCTGGGGGGAGGGGGGGGATGTTATGGAAGGTGGGATGGGTGGTTGTGGGGGGTGGGGGAGGGGGGTTGGTGAGAGGAGGGTCGGGGTGTTTGTGGAGGTGGAGGTGTGTA
Source organism: Tanacetum coccineum (assembly GCA_026074375.1). Taxonomy (NCBI): domain Eukaryota; kingdom Viridiplantae; phylum Streptophyta; class Magnoliopsida; order Asterales; family Asteraceae; genus Tanacetum; species Tanacetum coccineum. Next base: position 31,196 of record BQNB010024614.1, read on the forward strand.
GGTGGTGTATGGGGGGTGGGTTTCTAATCTGTGGGAAGGGGATGGGTGGTGGGGGGTGGGGGGTGTGGGTGGGGGTGGTTTGGGGGGGTGGGGGTGGGGGGGGGGGTGGGTTGATTGGGGATGGGTGAGATGATGGGGGTGGTGGGTTGGGTCGAGTTCTTGTTGGGGGGTGGGTTCTTGTGATTTTGTGGTGGGTTAGGGGAGGGTGTGGGGTGGAGGGGCTTGGGGGGTGCTCGGGGGGTGGGTTTGGTGATGTTGGAGGGGGAGTGGGGGGCGGAGGGGTTGTGATGAGGAGGTGAGTGGGTGTGGTTGGTGGTGCGATTGGTGTGTTTTGGGTTGGTTGGGGGGGGTGATGGGGGGGAGGGGTGGATGCGTGGTTGGTGGGTTGTGTAGGTTGTGGGGGGGTTGTGTGTTTGTGGCAGTATGTTGGATGGGTGGGGGATTGAATGTTTGTGATTTTAGGTGGGTTGGGAGGCTGTGTGGCTGGGGGTGTGGGGGGAGTGTCGGGGGGGTTGTGATGAGTGGTGGAGTGTGGGTTGGGATTGGGTGAGACTTTGGAGGGGGTGAGATGGGGGTGGGGGGGGGGAGTTACTGGTGAGGGTGGGAGGGGTTGTGGGGGGGGTGAGGTGGGGGTAGTTGGGAAGGGTGGTGAATGTTGGTGGATCTCGGTGGGGTGGGTGCTGGGGGGGCCGTTCGTGGGGGGGTTTTGGTGGAGATAGGGTGGGGGGTGGTGTGGGTGGTGTGGTTTTTCTGTGGTGGTTGTGGTTGTGGTTGTGTGAAGGGGTGATCAATTTTTGGGAGGGTGGAGGAGTGGGGGTGAGGGGATGGGTAGGGGGGGATGGGGGGGGGTGGGGGGGTGGGATGTGGGGTTTTGAGTTGAATCGGGTTATGAGGGGGATTGGGGGGTTGGGAGATTGGGGGGCGGGGTTTGGAGGGAGGGTGTGGGCAAGTGTGGTGGGTGGTTGGGTGTGCGGGTGGGGTGTTGTGGTGGATGTGGTGGGGTGGTGATGGGGGCTGGGTGTTAGGGGCGGTGGGTGGGGGTATGATGGGTGGGGTCGCGGGGATGGTGTGGGCTGGGATTGGTTGGTGGGAATGGGGTGGGGGGCGTGCTCGCGTGGTTGGAGGGGGGCGAGGTGGAGGGTGGGGACGTGTGGGGGATGGAGGTGTGGTGTGTTGAGGGATAGTTGGTGGTTAGTAGTTGGTTCGGGGGAGATGAGAGGTGGGTGGGGGCTGGAGTGCGTGGGAGGTTTGGGTTGGAGATGTTGGTAGGGGATGTGGGAGGATGGTGTGGGTATCGGATGTCGGGTTGTGCGGGTTGGATGGGGGAAGGGTTGGGGTCGCTGGCGTGGGTGATGGTGTGGGGTGTGCGCGTAGGGTGGTGTGGGTTGTAGGGGGTTCGGGGTGGGGACTGTGGCTGGGGTGGTGGTGGGGTTCTGGGGGAGGGTGGATCGGGGGTGGTGTGGTTTGGGGTCGTCGGAGTCGAGTGGGGAGTGGGGGGGTTGGTGGAAGGGTGATTTGTGGCTCGTCGGGGTGGTCGGGATTGGATGGGCTTGTGGTGGGGGGAGGGTGATGTGTGGGGGGGGTGTTGGGGGGGTTGGAGATTGGGATGTCGGGGGTTGGTTTGGTGGTTGGGGGAAGGGATGTCTGGTGGGGCTGTGGGTGGGGGGAGGGGGGTTGGTTGGAGGTGGGGAGTGGGGGGTGGTGATTGGGGGGGGGGGGTTGGGGTGTTTGTTGGGTGGGTGTGTTGGGAATTGGGGGGGGATATCTGTGGGGTTGGGTGGGTTGGGGGGTGGGGTGGCTTTGGTGGTGTGTATGGCGGTGTGGGTGGAATTGTTGTGGAGGGAGTGTGGTGGGTTGGGGTGGTTTTTGGGGCGGTACAGGTGGGTGAATGGAGTGGGTTAGCGGCTGGGGAGGTGCTTTGTGTGGGCGTGGGTTTCGGATATAGGGTGGTGAGGGGGTGAGATTGGGAGGGTGGGTGCGGATGGGGTGGGGCGGTTTGTGGTGCTGGGGGGTGGGATGGGGTTGATTGGTTGGGGGAGTTTGGGTGGAAGGGCCGGTTGTTGGGGTGGGTGTGGGGGGTTGGTGTGTTGGGTGTTTGGGGGGTGGTGGGGAGTGGTGAGTGGGTGGGGGGGCGGTGGGTGGGAGTGGGGTGGTTTTGGTCGGGGGGTGGGGGGTGTGGTTGATTGGGTGGGATGCTTGGGGGTGGGAGGATTGGGGGGGATGGCTGGGGGGGTGGTAGTGAGGGTTTGAAGGCGGAGTTGATTGGTTGGTGTGGGGGGCGGTGCTTAGTGGGCGGAGGATGGGGGGGGTTGGTTGAGTGGGGTGGATGAGGGGGGGGGGGGGTGTGGAGGTGGGGTGTGGGGTTGGGGTAGAGTGGAATTCGAGAGTTATGTTGAGGTTTTGGTGTTGTGTGTATTCGTCTGTGGTGGTGGGGTGGTGGTGGGGGTGGGTGAGGTATGATTTGTTGGATGTGGAAGCTTGGTGGAGAATGGGGGGGGGGTGGGGTGGGTGTGTGTATGAGGTGGGGGGGCGAGGGGGGGTGAAGATGCGATGTGTGTTTGGGTGTTGGTTGAGGGGGATGGAGGGGTGAGGTGTCGGGAGAACTGTGGGATGTGGTGGAATCTGGGAGGGGGGTGAGGTGGGGGTGTTTCGGTGGTGGATTGGTTGGGGGGTGAAATGGGGGGATGCTTGGGTGGGGTATTGGGAGGGGGTGTGGGTGATGGGAATACAGTGTGGGGGGTTGGGGTGGGTTGGGGGTGGAGGGGGTGGTGGTTGGAGTTGGGAAGTATGAGGTGTTGGGGATGTGGCGGTGATTGGTGGTCTGTGATCGGTAGGGGAGTTTTTAGGAGTGGAAAGGGGGGGGGGCTGAGTGGGGAGTGGGGAGGGGGGTTGGGGTGCGAGAGTTGGGTGAAGTGAGTTGGGGATGGTAGGGGGGGTGTGGAGGTTGCGATGGGGGTAGGAGGCTGGGGAAAAAAGATCATGGTGGGGGGGTGAATGTTGGGAAGGAGGGGGGGGGGGAGAGGAGTGGAGTTGGTGTGGGGGCGTGAGGAGGTGGATGGGGGGGTGGTGTGGGGATGATGTTGATTGTGGTGGTGGGGGGGGGCGGGGGGGTTGGGACTTGGTCGGGGGGAGTGGGCTGATGGGGTGGGAGTAGGGGAGGTGGGGGTGGGGGTTGTGATGTGGGTGGATGGGGTCGGGATGGGGGGGGTGGGTGTTTGGTTGGGTGGGGTTTGCTTGGGGTGAGGAGGGGTGTAGGGTGTGTGGGGGGGGGGGTGGGTTGGGGGGAGGGATGGTGGGGGGGGTTAGGGGTTCGATGGGTGGGGGTGGGGATGTGGGGGGATTGGTGAGGGGGGAAGACGGTGGGTGTGTTGTTGTGGATAGGGGGTGTGACGGTGGGGGGGTGTTGGAGAAAATGTGTGGGGGGGGTGGGGAGTGTGGTGGTGGTGGTGAAGTGGAATGGTGGATGGTGGGGTGTAGTGGTTGATTTGGGTGAGATGTTGTGGGGGCGTGATGGGTGGTGGGTGGGGGAGTTTGAGGCGGTGGAGAGTGGGTGGCTGGGTTGAGGGGGTGGGTAGGGGGAGGGGCGGGAGTTGGGTGCGGGTGATGGTGGGTGGTGGTGGGGGTTGAGGTACGTGGGGGGGGTGGGGGGGGGGGCGGGGGATGTGGGTTGGTGTGAGCTGGGGTGATTGTTCGGAGGGTGGAGAGGTTGATGGGTATAATGGGTTGGGAGGAGGGGGGGGGGGGAGGGGGGTGAGGTGATTGATGAGAATTTGTGGGGATTGGTTGGTGGGGGGGGTTGGGTGGGAGGTGGTGGCGGGTGTGGGGATGGGGGTTTGTAGTTGGTGGAATGTGGCGGGTGGTGTGTATTGGTGTTGTGGTTTTGGTGGGGTGGTGGTGTGTGGGCGTGGGGTGGGAGTGGGGTTTCTGGGGGGCTTGATGATAGGGGTGGTGAGTGGGGGGCAGGGCGACGTGAGTGGGGGGGGGCGTTTGGTGTGGCTGAGGAGTGGGTGGGGTGGTTGGGGTTTTGGGTTAAGTGGTGTGGGGTGGTCGTGGTCGAAGGCGGAAATTGTGGGTTTAGGGGTAGGTTGGTGGTGCTGGGTGAGGGGTTGTTTGGGGGGGCGGGGTGTTAGGGGGGATTTGTGGTGCGGGTGTGGGGTGGTGGGTTTGGTGGGGTGGGGGTGTGAGGCTTGTGAATGGTTAGGTGTGCGTGGGCGGGGGGGGGTGGGGCATGTGTGGGGTTGGGGGGGAGGGTGGGGGGGGGGGGGTTGTTTTGGGGGTTTTGGTGGGTGTTTGGTGCGGTTTGGCTGGTGGTAGGGTTGGGGCGGGGAGGTTTTTTGTTAGGGTGGACATGTGTGGGGGGTGAGTTGGTGGGGGGGAGGAGAGGGGGTGGAATGGGTGGGGTGAGGTTTGGTGGTTGGTGTATGTGGGTTGAGGATGGGTTGGGAGTGTGGGTTTGGGGAGGAGGAGTTTTTTTGTTGGTTTGTTGGGTGGGGGTGGAGGCGGGGGGGGGGGGGGTGTGGTGGTGGGGGTGGGGTCTGGTGGGTGGGTTCGTGTGGGGGGGTGGAGGGGGGGTGGGGGGGGGGGGGTGGGTCGAGGAGGTGAGGTTGTGGTTGTGGGTATGGATGGATTTGTGGGTCGGTGATGTGGGCGTGTGGGGGGGGGTGTATGGGTGGTGTGGAGGGTCTGGTGTGTTGGGGGGCGAGTGGGTTGGACTTGGGTGGGGGGGGTGGTCTGTTGGTGATCTGGGTGATGTTGAAGGTGGGTGAGGGGGGGGGGGGTGATTCTGGTGATGGTATGGGGTTGTTTGTGTTGGGGTGGTGGTGATGCGTTATGGCTGAAATGGGGGTGGGTGAGGTGTGGGTGTGGGTGGCGGGGGTGGCGTGGTGAGTGGGGGAAGGGAGTGAGGACGGGTTGCGGCATGGTTGGGGGTGGGGGATGTGGGTGGGTAAGTGGGGGTGATGATGGTTGGGGGGATGGCTGGGATGTGGGTGATGGAGTGGGGTGTGGGTGGGGGTGGGGTTGGGAGGGTGGTTGGGGGGGGGGGGGGGTGTGTGGGGTGGTGGGTGGCTGTGTGGAGTAGTGTGGGGTGTGTTTTGCTGGTGGGGGTTCGTGGGGGGAGGAGTACTGTGGGGGGGTGGTTTGGTTTTAATGAAGCGGGGTGGGGGGGGTGCTGTGTGGGGTTGTGCGGTGTGGGTGAGTGGTCGAAGGGAGGGAGTTGGGTGGGGGATAGGGGTGTTGGGGGGGTGGGTTGTGATGTGGGTGGGATGGGGGCTTGTGGGGTGGGTTGGAGTGGTGGGTTGGTGAGGAGGTTGGGTTGGTGGGATGTGGAATTGATGGTGGGTGTTGGATGGTGAGGGGGTGGGTTGGGGATGTATGGGGGGTGGGGACGGGGAATGAAATTGGTGGTGAGGTTTGTGGGGGATTGTTTGTGGGTTGGTGAATTGGAGTGTGGGGTGGGTGCTGATGTGGTAATGGGAGATGATGAGGTGGCGGATGGGGTGGCGTTAGAAAATGAAATGATAGTTACGGTGGGGGGAGTGATTGGTGTGCGGGGGGGGGTGTGTTGTGGGTGGTGTTTTTTGGTGGGGGGGTGTAGGTGGATGGGGGGTTTGGTGGGGGGGGGCGATGGAATGGTGGGTTATTGGGATGTGGATGCGTGATTGGGGTGTGGGATGGAATGTGGGTTGGGTGCGTGGTCGAACGTGGTTGGGGGGCACTGGGTGGGGTGGGGGGGTTGAGGTGGATAGGGGGTGAGAGGGTTTGGGGAGTCTGTGAGGGAATCGGGTCGGGGTTGGGCGGTGGGGGGGAAGGGGTGGGGTGGGGGGGGGGGGGAAGTCGAGAGGTTGGGAATGGGATGTTGGGGGGTTTGTGTTTGGGGTATGATGGAAATTTTGTTGGGGATGTGGGAGTTCATGGGAAGAGGGTTGGGCCATTTGGCAACTGGGTAATGACTTATATTTGAGGCGTAGCTGTGTTATTGTAGTTAATTTATGTTTTGTGTTTTTTTTTATTTAATCTTTTATCTTTAGTATTTCATTTTTTAATCTATATTTTCTTCATTATTATGTTTTTTCATTCAAATTTAAATTCATTTTTTATTTTATTTTTTTTTTATAACAAATTTATAAAATGATTTTTATATTATTAAATTTATATCATTTCTTTTTTTTTATTTTTTAGTTTTCTAGATCATTATATATTATTTTTATAAATATTGTTAATTTATGATTTATTTTTTCTTTTTATAATTCGCATTTTAATTTTTATCATTTTTATATAATTTTTTATTTTTAATCTATTCATATTTATTTTTATTTATTTATACATTTTTTTTTTATAATATCTTATTTTCCTTTCACTTATTTTTATTCTTTAATCATTATTTTCTTTCTTTATTCATTATTTTTCTCTATTTTATTTTTAAATATAATTTTTTTTATTTTTTTTTATTTCTTATCTCCAATTACTTTAATATCATTATATTAATTATTATAATTATTTCATTATTATTTTTTTATTTATTTTTTTTTTATACTTTTATTTTTTATTTATTTTTTTTATTATATCATTTTATCAATTTAATTTTCATCAATTTCCTTCATTATTTTACATTTTTTTTTTATTATAATTTAATATATTTTTTTATCTATTTTGTATATATTTATTTCTTATTATATTCTTGTTGTTTTGATAAATTATATATATTTTATATATCTTATTTTCTTTATATTTTTTCTCATTATATTCCTTTTTTTTTAATTTGTTTATTTTGTCTATTTTTTTTTCATTCCTTTTTTTTATTTCATTTATTTCACCCATATATGCTGTTTCTTATTTATATTAATTTTATATTTTATTTTTTAATTCTGTAAATTTATAATTATTTTTATATTTTCATATTTTTTTTATTTCTATTTGTACTTTTTTTTATTATCTTTATCTTATCATATTTTTTTTTATTTTTTTATTTCATTATAATTTATATTTATTTTTTATCTTTATTTAATTCAATATTTTTTATTTTATTATTCATTTTTATTTTATATTTAAATATTTTTTTTATTATTTTTTTTTTATTTATATCATTATTTAATTTTTTTAAATTTATTTTCTTTCTTTCTCTTTTCATATTTTGTATTTTGATATCATCTTTTTTTTTATTTTTATCTTGAACTTCATTTTCCAATTTTTATATTTATTTCCATTTCATTTCATTAATATTTTCAAATTTTATCTCCATATCAGAAATACAATACAACTTGGTTTCTTGAACAGAAAGGAAATTAACCTTGTGTTATTGTTTTAACTCCTTTAATCCAATTCGTTTTAGACTTGGATCCTAGGCCCTTTGAACGTTTATAAGATAAACAATTCATTGGAAACCACGTGAGCTCTTGTGATCAATAATTTTCTACATGTCATTCCATACATCCTTCCATAGTGAACCCCATAGATTGCGCCAACTTTAATCATATCCGTCTTTAACCTCCATAACGACACTGCTTTTTTTTAGAATCAATATTGGGAGAAAAACATGTTTATTAGTGGTTTGGAGCATCTCTAAAACGCAGAGAATGAGACCCTTGCCGAGCGACGTTAGGACAAAAGAATTTTCCATACCTTGAACCTCCTGTGCATCAACATGTTGGAATTCTCTCTCAGGTGTAAATCCAGGTGGGAAAGGAATACTTGAGTCCAAACCAGAATTTGCCTCGCCTTTGTCACGTTTATTAAGAAGATTGTAAGGTTAATGGAGCGCTAGAATTTCTCCTTCTCGTTGTTGGGGGGTGACAGATTCTGAGTATGTTAATGACCCCAAAGAATCAGTTATCATCAAAAAACTGAATCAGACACAACATTCAATATCACTTTTGTCGTCCAAGTTCATTGCTTAATAATGTTAACCATTTATCTCTTTAGCACGTTAAGCGGAATCGTCTCAGCAATAATCATCAACTTCTTGATTATCATTAACGTCGGGACCTAGACGAATAACTCCTTAGGCTCTTTATAACAAAATTTTTGCCTCGAACAATATCATTGAGTTTCTCAAGAATTATAGTCCACAAGTTTCATCTTAATATGATACGTGTTACGAGCAAAACAATCCTCCTTGTTATCTTCAAGTTCTATCACCTCACCCCAACGGGACCCATCTTAGAGACAGTAGGTCGCGACCCAGGCGTTGTGACGGGAACTCCCTCTTATCAATCCAAACAATCCGCTCCCTAGATCAAAATCCGGCTGCGTGGGGCTTACATAATTGAACTAAACCAAGACGCAACACCAACATGTTTCAGAATTCATTTTGGTCTGGGACCGATGTCAGCTCAAATCATAACCACATAGGCCACCCAAATACGCAAGCCTAAATGCTGGCATAAACCCTCATTCGATAAAAAGACGCGTAAGTTTATTAATTGAAGATAAATCCTTTGATTCCCCATAACAAAAAAACTTATCAAAGGTCCACGTTCCGCCACAATTTCATCATCCAAGACCATGGCAGGAGACGAGGCTATATGATTAAAATTATTAGGGTTACCTTTTAAAACCGAAGCAAATGAAGAAGCCCATAGCAATAGGTCCTAGTTGAAATATTTTGGCCAAAATTGGAGTGGATTTAGAAGACGACTAAATACCGGCAACATTTGCTGTTGTAACATGAATGCATGGGCCAATCCAAGAAAGTGCACAGGTTTACCCACAAGTCGATCAACATTATCAACCTTAATAAATCAAACAAAGCAAAAACCTTTTCTCGTTTCGATTTGCGTTCAGGAATGAAAAACATCATCAACAGTCCCATAACCTTTACACACATTCCATAGATCTTGGATTAGTGTTGTCCGGGAAAATTCGTAACATACTAATATAGCTTGGAGATCAACCGTGTGTGGTCGACGTTACTGCGAGCCCTAGCTGTCATAAGAAAAAAGGAAAATTATCTTGAAACCAATGGAACAGTAATCGAACACCTAAAAACCTAATGATTATGTCGAATTAAATAAAGAACAATTAAGGACCCGATCAAAAAAAACCAACCCTAAAAACTCAAAAACCAAATGAATGATATTCAATCAGAATTAGAGGATCGAAAAATCCGAAACCCTAACCCTAAAAAATACGTCGAATCTGATCTATGAATTAAGAGAGCATTAATCAAGATTAGATCACTTAAATCGAGCGTTATTTGATGAATGATAATCAAACAGGCTAAAGAAGATCGATCAAATGAAGAGAGTCTTGTGAAATCGCCATGTAGGTGTCTTGATTGTGTTGTAATTGATTAGTGCTTCATGAGTTTTTAGCGACGAGGATGATGAAGATCGTATTCCGCCACATGAGTTTTTAGCGAGAACGAGAAATGCGTCTTATTTGTATTTTAGTTATCTAAGTTAAATGTAGTTAATCTAATGTCAATTCTAATTAAACATAAACTAACACAAAAGGGAGGTTTTCAGCCTGAGAAACTGGTACGAGTTTTTGGTTCAATCTAAGCTAAATGAGACAAATGACACACACAAGCAGATAAACAAACGATAAAGAAGCGGTCAAGCACTAATGTAAGGAAACAGTATTAACCATGTTTAATCTAATAGAATGTAGGAATTGTTTATTGGTGCAATGATTGTATTACTTCGTTAGTGTTATATCATTCCTAAGCTTAGATGGGTCATCTCCCTAAACTCTAGGTTTGTTTTTCAGTTAATCCTGTCACAATTAACCAAACCCGCATAAAGCTTATACCGTTGATTATAATCTATATAGGAGACGACATTGGTGAATATCGAAACCTAGCTCATCGAGGCTTTATCCACTTATGTCCAATATATATGCTGGTAGTCCACGGTCTGAGCACTTACCCAATAAAAATAGAACGTTATGTGTAATCCTTAGTCACCACTTAGTCTACCTATTCACTTAACCAATGGAAGAATAAGGGTTTAAATTCGTAGTCCTATTAATCTAGAGTCACATAAATAAGTTGTATATAGTTATATCCTAGACTCTAGCTCACGCCATGCAATCTAGATCTAGTTGAATGATAGATTAAACACATAATCGAAACATAAATAAATATGAAGTGATAAACATAATCAACATGCAATGAAAAGGTAAACAATCAATATAAACAAAACAGACATTAAATTATCATAAACATGGCTAATACCTATAGGTATTAGCACATAGTCATTGTAACAATACAAGTATCATAGACGAACGATTGAATGAACAGACGTTATGCTAACCGAACGCTCAGAGTATAAAGATTACAAGAGTTTTTCTATTAACTTGAGGCACTTGCAAGACCTTCTTTGCTTCTAAAATCATTTATAGATCATACTTGGTGGTCTTTACATACTGAAAATCGAGTTTTAGGTTTTCTATTTATAGGTTCTGAAAACATATCGATACGTTGTATTAGAGGGATCTGATACGACGTATTGGGATAACTTAGAGTGGGCTCCACGATTATTAGATTCTGGAATATTCATAAACCGCCACTGGATACGGCGTATAGGATATTCTGGATACGGCATATTGGATGGAAATCGTGCTTCTTCAGAATGTTGACCAAAGTATCTTATACGACGTATCTGCTGAAGTGGATATGGCGTATTCTTCAAAGTCAGCCAATGGTCTTGATCTTGTCTAAGTCTTGGGAAATAACGTATCCATCTAGAATGATACGTTGTATTCTTCAGATTTAGTATACTTTCTCGATCATCATCATTTATGATCCAAACACGCTCTTTTCTCCATCTTTCGCCAAATGCTCGATAATATCTGAGAATTACACAATTAAGCGATTAAGTATCAAATCTTATATAAAACAATACAAAACGAGCAATATAAATAGGATAAATGATGCCAATAATGTGATGTTATTTGATGTCATCACTCTCTAGACCAATTAGGATATTTGTAGTTTTTATTTTATCTTATGTGTCTTGTATTATCATTCTTTAAGCATGATCTTTATTTTTAATGAATGAATTTAAGTTTATGGCATTGTTGTGTTGATTGATTGATTTATACATATTGTTGTAGTTGATAAAATAGTGCACATTCATTTTGGCTTAATTACTTTTTTAGCCATTCTTATATATTTTTTGTGACGTTGCTCGTAGTTAGAAATATATATTGCACTCGTTCTTTGACTTGTTTTTGTAGCAAGTCACCATAGCGCGATTCCTTGGTGCCCTCAAACGAGGGGGAGCACACATTAAGGGGGCGTTTATTTCGTCGAATTAATGTTTTTACATCGACGAAGTCTTTTTGATTCTACAAAAAGAGGAGAGAAATGAAATAAAACTCACTAAAAACTTTTTTAAATATATTTTTACATATAATGAGTTTAGATTTTGTAATCATCAAAAAAGGGGAGATTGTTAATACAAATAATGTCTTAAAACGTTATTTATATTTTTCGAATTCTCTACGTTTTGATAATCACAAAATATAAAAACATTCTACGTAAAAATTAAACGTAAACAAGTTATTAGTCGTAAATTTCCATTTCGACGTAAATCACTTAAGGTATGTACAAACAAATGATTAATTTGTTAAATGATCAAAGTTATATATTATTGTCATAAACTTTATATTTTTATAAATATAACAAAACCTTTTTACAAAAATAAATTAGACAAAATATTTTTGTAGTTATAAGAAATGTTTTATTCAAATAAATATTTGAAATCAGATTTTTCCCCTCAAAATCAGAAAAAAACTGCCTTAGAAAATATATTTCCCCACTACAGGACAAAAACATAAGCGTGCTACCAGGGCGGCCCCCTGATAGGCACTCGCGGCCCCCTATCGATAAGGGGTCCGTCTTTGATAGCTTGGGGGACGACGGGCATTTTTTGTCACAGGCTTTGCCTATAAATAGTGGATTGTTCCTTTAAATTTTTTCACCTTTTGCACATTTATTCTTTCTGTTATAAATCAGCAAACAAATTTCTTATTCTTTGATCATTTAGCTTGTATAAACATTTGTTTTCAAGTGATATATTTTTTCCTCTCAAAGTGCAAGAGAAGAATACTCGTAATCGCCAAGATACGAAGTATTGTAGATTAGTTTGTGCATACGTAACGTTGTTACGATCTTGTTGTATATTGTACATCAACCACATCTCTTATATTCTTGTGTATTAGTTAGATCGGGTAGATCGTGTAAGTATTAAGATGAGAAAATACTTGTGTGAGCGGTTAGTATTTTAGGCCTCAAATTACGAGTGTAAGTGGTAGATCGGTTCTAGCTAAGATTAGAACTCGACATTTGGCTTAGTGTCGGAAATTGGTGTAAGCTACGTATGTATGTTTTTCTCCACCTAAAGGGAGCTTGTTGACATAGTGAAGTGAACTCTCGAGTTAGATACTCGGGGAGTGGAGTAGGGCGAAGATGAGCTTCGTTATCGAACCACAATAAATCTCCGTGTTATGGTTTGATCTTTCTAACTCTATCCTTTTGTCTTGTACTTAGTATTTTTTAGTTAATATTGCTTGTTTACTTATTTATATTGTTCATATTGTGTGCACTTGATATTACTTAAACTCGAATCTACGCTTTTATAGACAAACTTTAAAAAGCGGCAAACTATTCAACCCCCCCCCCCCCTCTTCCTCCTCCTCTTCTTCTAGTTTCCACATTATATAAGCTCGTAAGTCTCAATATAAGCCAGAAAATTATAGCTTATGCTATATAAGGCGAAATCAAATAAGCTCATAAGCTCACGTATAAGCCGAAACAAACACCCCCATAGACTATTTGGAGAACTATTCCAACAGATGGAGGAACATATCTTCGCTGTAGATCAACGGATGGAGTAGCATACCTCCGTTGTAGACATATATCATTCAGATCGCTTCGAAAAATTATATATGTTAAAATGTCTCTCAGTCTAGTATGATGTGGTTTTAGCCGTGTTATACTAGTATCGGTTGTAGCATGTTTCCGGTAAGAAATGAGTAATCAAGTTGGATTATTATTTTGTGTGGATATAAGAAAACCCGACCCGTTTGACCAACCAACCCAGGGGTTTAAGTTGTAGACTAATAAATTAGGAAAAAAAGAAAAGAAAAATCTCACCTCATATTATTGTCTGGTTTAACAAACAGATCTATTATATTGTTGGTTAGGAAGGATTCAGAAAGAAAAAATGAATATCTTCAGACTTGCAGGTGACATGACTCATCTCGCCAGTGTCCTTGTTTTACTCCTCAAGATTCACACTATCAAATCATGCGCTGGTATTTTCTTTCTCATCATCATTCCTTATCTATATATAATGTGGTTTAGTTAGGTTTAATCATTCATAATGTGAGGTGTGATTTAGGATGACAGTTTTTTCGTGTTTTGTAAAATGCTGCGATTTATGTGATTATGTATCGACTGTAGGTTTAGGTGTTTGTTTAGCGTTCATGATTGGTGATTTTGGGCGAGATTATAATTCGCGTGCTGGAGATAGGTTACGGATTTCGATAAATCGCTACAAGCATTAATACCTTTATTTATCCATCTCTTCAGCAAGACAATTCTCAGTAATCGATAGATCATTAATAGTAACGTGTCAAGCTTTTCCGTAATAAATAGTTGTGTCTCATATCCTTCACCACTCGTTGAATTATAGCCAAGTATAGGTGTAGGCCTTGTGGCTTGGTCACATATCGTGCTTTCTAGATTCTGCTATTGCAGATATATTTTGTGTTGACCTTACATGAAAACTTTGTTTAGATTTTCCCTAGATATCTAAAAAGCATGTATATCCTGCCGGTTTGGCGTGCTTTGGGTTTGGGTATTTCACGTAACAGGCCTGTATAGTCCTGTTTCCTTTCCCTATATAGCTTCCATAACTCTTTTGTGTTTCCATTTTTGGGTGAAATTTGTCGGATTAAATTACCATACCGTTATCAATGATTGATCTTAGATTTTGTAGCTGTTTTCATGGACCTTGGAGACCTATTTCAGTTTTTGAGTGTGTTCATTCATTTGACTCGTTCCATTGTGGGGATATTGCTCTATGCCATTTTATTCATTGGAGTGCAATCTAAGAGCATACTATAAGATGTTTATCGAAACTCTACACCCTATTACGAAGCAGCATAATACTAGTGAAGTAAGCTCATTGGTTTTGCATTGACATGAAGGTTGACTTGAATTTAACTTCTATTAGTATGTCCTAAAGAATGAGGGGGAACTGATAAGTGTGATACTATTTTGGCGGCATTATTAGGAAATAATTCAGTTAGTGCTAGCTCTTTGTTTAAGTTTGCAAAGACATCAACTTATGAGAGTGAGTAATTCCCTTTTAGTTGCATGTTTCAATGCTTCACTTGTGAGCTAAGGTGTAAGGCATGCAAAGGTGTATAAAAGAAGAGGAACCTTTTGTCACGTAGTAGAGCCTATATTGTTTGCTTGCGCTTTTACTGGTTTCAGTTTTACTACATGATCATTTAATGCATGGGCGACTCCCAATGTAGGGAATCACTGCATTTGTTTAAAACACACGTCCTAATATGAAACAGAAGACGTTAGGGAAGATATTTTTGACTATATGTGGAAAGCAATTCAGTGATAACCTTGAACACATCTGATGGATGGTGAAACGTAGACGGTAGACATAAGCTTGCACAACTCGCCAGCAAACCAATAGTGCTGTCCGCAAGATTTATGATAAGTTTATTCTCCTAAAATGGCATGATGTTTGAATCTACGTTTCGAATGACATTACTTTTTAATATGCGAATGCTATCTATTTGGGCCAAAATTCAGAACAGTATCTGATCTAAAAAGGAGGCATGATAGTTCTGTGATTCATGACAGTAACTTGGTATAGCGAGATGCAATCTGATTTTTTTTCATTAATGTTGCATGCAGGGGTGTCACTGAAGACTCAGGAGCTTTACGCACTGGTTTTTGCTACTCGCTACTTGGATATCTTCACAGACTTCATTTCGGTATATAATACTGTCATGAAGTTAATATTCCTGGGAAGTTCTTTCTCTATCGTATGGTACATTAGGCGCCACAAGATTGTCCGCAGATCCTATGATAAAGATCAAGACACCTTTCGACATTATTTTCTCGTGCTTCCTTGTTTGCTTTTAGCTCTACTTATTCATGAGAAGTTTACTGTTAAAGAGGTATGTGTGTTTTTTTGTTCAAACTTCGTATAGACGAGTTGCACTTGTAGGGTCTTCACTTGGCTCAAGCTGTTATAGAGAGTAGAGTAAAGTTAATGGGTCTTTGTATTTGAGATAAATACTGTTTATAACTTTATATGCTCATTCCGACTTCATTTCGTAATAACCTGTCTCATATTGCAGCAAAGCTGTTATTTAGTAAATATTAACGTTATGTAAATAATAATAGTTATATCTGGAAAATATAAATGTCAACTTCTTATTTGATAATTGCAACTTCATGCAGCAACACATTATTTCCTACAGCTCCATTTGTTTCAACTAATTATCATACTGTAATTATTCAATATCACTTGATCAGTTTCCAAAAGATCAGATACGTTTTGCTATGAGCAATCTGTTGCTTTATGTATGCTCATTTTGATTATGAACAGGTACTGTGGACATTCTCTATATACTTGGAAGCTGTTGCGATACTTCCTCAGCTGGTCTTGCTTCAAAGAACTAGAAATATTGACAACCTTACAGGGCAATATGTATTTCTTCTAGGGTAATTCACTTCTCCTACACACCTGTACTAATAACATTTGATTTGATGTAAACTTTAGTGCCTTTGTTCCTCTTGTGCAGAGCATATCGTTCATTGTACATTCTGAACTGGATCTATCGTTACTTCACTGAACGTCACTTTGTGCACTGGATCAGTATGTTACTTTATCTCCCCTCCCTGTATTTCAATGTAAATGAACAAAGAAATTAGATTAAAAATATTTTTTAGAAAATTCATGCAATTATAGCATGCCTTACACTTCTCGATGCGTGGTATTACTATATGTTAACTGCTAAACAATCTAAAATTAACCTAAGAAATGTTTAAGGACTGCATCTCTAACATGTAATGCTATTGATTTTGCAGCTTGGATAGCAGGCCTAGTCCAAACATTGCTTTATGCTGATTTCTTCTACTACTACTTTGAAAGGTAAAACTCATTAACAAGCCATTTAATTTATAGCTTCATGAGCTCTGAAATCCTGATATGCTTTTTTTCCCTCTGAATACAGCTGGAAGAACAATGTAAAGCTCCAATTACCAGCTTGATGCAAGTTTTATGATATTGATAGTCACAGGCGATAGAGTTTTGAAAATCATACTCTTTATATACTTTGTCTTAGAGTGGTGTATGCCAGTTCTCTTTTTATTAGTTCTCAACTTTTTATGATGAGATTGTAATACCCCCTCCCCTCTCTTTTTTTCCCCTTCAAATTGGCAGATCATTTATATCAGACATTGTGTTGATCATGACTTGGATGCAAAGTAATTTGGGTTTAATTGCATTGACATGAGAATTTAATGTATCTATTTGCTATACATTGTCTTTCTAACGAAAAATGCTTGGCCCGTATGTGGAATAGACTAGCTCGACTAGCAACGGGAACTGAAGCATAGCAAATAATGTAACAGGAAATGAGGCCAACAGTGCAACGGGTGCAGCTATCCATGATATTTCATCTCGAAGTACTAATGCAAGTGTCGCACTGAACGCTATCATTGTCGCAGCAAGTGACAAGAATAGAGACACAAGTGCAATCATCATTCTCTTAGGTAAAGCATAGAAAAAATCTTCTTCTGCATAGCGTGAAGTAAGAATTGCTAAGAACATCAACACGGAAGTCGTTGAAGCGAATAATGCAATGGCATCTGACACAATAAATAGGAGAAAGATTTCGTCACTTAGGAAGAGTGGTAAACCGTTACTGTTATTGCCACCTGGAACTGTAAAGGCTGCAGCAAAAGCCATAGTGACCACGAGTGTACCCACAACTGTAGATGATGATGACGTGTCCTTCATCCAAACTTCTCCTTCATCAAGTAAGTCTTTATGTTCTTCGGTAAATACCATTCTCGGTGTCTTGTGATCTTTGTTTAAAGCGTCTTTATATATTGGCTCCACATGTTTTTCCACTTCCTGCAAGAACAGTAACATCTCTTGTCACAAATAGTGCCCAAGGATTTCTATATTTTCTTGGACTTGATACCCTGATACCTTAAAAGGGGGTGTTTGGATTTGCGTTTTGAAACTGATTTTTAGACTATCGTGACTTCAAGTCACGGAAATTATTTTTTAATGTTTGTATTAACAAATATTGCTTCTGATTATCTGACTGTTAGGCAAATAATCAGTTTGTATGATCATTTTCATACTTGCAACATAACTGATTATCAAAGGGTAAAATGGGAATCCCCTACACTTCTTTAAACCTTGTTTTATAGACTTCTACCCCCATTTCACCAGGCGCATCTCATTTTTTCAACCACAAGAATTCCTTTTTGGTCATAAATATACATAATCTGTCAAATAATAAAAAAAGGCTTAACACTAAAATTACTGATTATTTGATCATAACAGCTTCAGAAAACAAAAAGCAAATCCAACTCTATCTCCTAGTCTCCTACAGCTCGTTAGAGCGGACTTTGATTATTCTAGTTACACAATCTTTTTCAAATTGCACATCCAGACGCACCCTAAGTAATAAGGTTTATGGTTAAAATTATCACCTTGAACCACTGAAGCTCCCGTTGCATTTGCAAAGCTGCCCCTGAGACAGTTTTGAGGCGTGGGAGAGGCGACAATCTTGCAGCTATATGCAACGGGTTGTCTCCACTGGGATTTGCAGTTGCTGCAAATACCTTATGCCCGGTCATTTCATACACAAGTTTGAACACTTTTTCTTGACGATATCTTATGGCAGCAATGAGCAAATAGTATCCTTCGTCATCATACCAAACTATGTCCGGGTAAGTTTCAACACAGACTTTTATTAGTTCATAAATCCCATTTTTCACAGCTGTAGACACTGCTGTTCCTAGTACATCCCAAGCTACAGAGTGACTCCCTTTTTCTATAACAATAGAACACATTTGTTCGACAAGTTTTAGTGTCTGAGCATGCTGTAGTTTCAAGTTATAGATATCCTTGGTACATGACGAGAAGAGCAAGATCAACTTCGAGACGAACGACCTCAAACTATAACCGTCCTTTTTCACAGGGTCCTCTGATGTGTCTTCAAGATTTATAGGAATCCCTTATCCAGCACAGAAACGAAAACAACTTTCAGTTAAACACCCTCAGTTTTTATTTATATTAAAAATATATATATAATAGAGAAGAGATCATACAGGAGTAAATGAGATGCTGGAAGTGCCGTAGCTGGCTGCCACTAGGAAAAACTTGTGGTTTTGAAGCCAAGACTTGCAAGGCAGTCTGGCCATTCCTATCTCTCTGAGTGACCATATTTGGGTACTTTTCGACTAGATAAAGGGCTACGTCTATAGGACAAGGAAATAAGACCATACAGCTTTAGTATAAAGTTTCACATTGGAAGAAAAAATGCATATGAATATATACTAACCACAAAAACCGGCAGTTAAGGCCAGTGTAAGCAGGTCAGCACCAGAAACTCCGGTGTATGGACTGGTACCATTCTCTCCAACCTCATCCTTAGTGACCTCTAGCAAGTACCAAAGAGTATCCGCTCGACCATGCCACGCAGCCAGCTTTAGGGCAGTGTGTCCATCTGTATTAGTGATCTGGGTTATGCCTGGATCTTTCGACAGCAATAGTCTAGCATCTGCAGTGTTCCCAACCTTGGCAGCATAATGAAGGGCTGTGTTGCCCAACCAGCTCTTAGTCCTCAGCTTCTGAACATCTGTATCCACTATCCGGTCAATGAGTTTGTTCACAAATTGGTGGGAAGAGTTGGTTCCAATGGCGATATGCAGTGGTGTCTCCCACCAATACGTGAGTCTTGCATCCAGTTTATCAGGATGAACATCAAAGATGCGCTCTGCAGTGTCCCAGTCGTCATTCATAGCAGCTTTATAGATGGGAAGACTGTGGATGGTTTCGTCGTCGTATTCCATCATTATTGGATTTGCTTAGCTTGGAGAGTTAGGAAAGTTGATATAGGTTTTGTTTGAAAGAGGTTCTACAGGAATATTAAGAGTTGACACTGTTGATCTTGATGAGTGTTAAGTTATAGGTACAGGTGAGTTGGCTTAGGTAGCATACGTTAAATAGAAATATTCAACTTCCAGGCACAGATCATGACTTCATGTTGCATATCCAAATATATGATTAGTTAATAACTTAGTATTATCTTATCCTTGAGTTGTGGTAAGTAACGTATTATAGTATGATTTCCTTCCCACCAACTATTTTTATTCATATAACTTTTAATACTGGTCGCGCGTGCTTAAACATATAGGAATGGTAATGGGACGGGTTTGAGACTGGGTGGTCATCCTCATCTCTAAACCCGATTACAAAAATCATCCCCAAGTCTGCCCCATTCCCATTGGGATCTTATTGCGGCGCCCCGTTGGGGCGATATGCTCTTCCAAACCCGCCCCATTCTCTATTAAGGATCTTATCGGGTTGTCTTCTTTCGGCGTGATGCTCTACCAAATTCGTGTTTTTCCATGTATTATTTTTACACCAACAATTTGATTTTAGCAATAATTTTAAGAATTGAGAACTTATTAATCACGGAGTATAAATGTAGCATTGCCATTATAAAACCTTCAACAATTAGTGTTAAACATAAATAATGATATCGTGCTTGTGTTGTAAATCACAACTTCTATAAAATAATAAGTTTCTATGATCACAATTTGCAATATTACAAAGATAAAAACTTGCAAAGATAAAAACTAACGAAAGTTAATCAATTATATTTTTAATACGTAAATTCTAACATAATATTTTATGTATATACTGTTATATGTATACATATATGTTTTGAGGCGGGGCTGGGCGGGGATGTTGTGCCTGTCTCTCCCCCAAACCCAATAAGAATCCCTGTTTAGGAACCAAAACCTGCCCCGTAACCCGATAAGCATGCGTCGCTCCGTCATAAAAAGTTTGGGTTTCGGGTTTTCTCAATGGACTCGGGTTTTTTTCCATCCCTACTTCTTACCAAGTTTATCAAAACCCTAAGATCGTTTTTTCAAGATTGAGTCAAAATTTTAATATTTGACTAAAATGTTTATTTTTAAAGATTTGAAACACATTATTACTCTATAATACAATTCACAAATGTGGCACTGTAGCAGCTACAGTGCTTGCTACAGTGCTACAGTATCGGGCCAAAAAATTAGCCCAAAATCTGGCCCAAACTAAAAAATTACAAAACGGACCCTCAACTTTTAACTGTTTACGACTTTTTCACATAAATTAAAAAAAAAAAAGACCCCTCAAGTTTTTTTTATTCGCCCCCCGCCGCAACGCGCGGGTTAAATTCCAACTCGTTCAATATCATAGACGAATTAAATGAAAATTACATTGTTCAAACAACGTACTAATATAAAAACTACAATACGTAAAATAACTTCATGTATAAATCGCTATATAAACAATTTGGGTACAAAAAGATACGACATAGTAACCTTTTCGATATCATAACGTGTTCCTGTCCCCTTTAAAATCATAAGGGTCGTGGATAAGAGTAACATCGGGCTAAAGTTTGAAATTTTGGCCTAAGTTAAAAAAAAAATTTGTTTTGTAACAAAAAAGTTGGTTTTATATGAGGATTGGGATTGATAGCGATCCTACGATCTTACTAGTGATCTTATGATCTTATTCCGATCCTATATTATATGCGATCCTACTTCGATCTTGCAATGTTTCGTACAATCAAGATCATAATCTTGATGATCATGCTTTTTACCACTCCCTCCCTCCCAAATTGTAAATGTACTTTCAATTTGCACAAAAATTAAAAGCTCTCACTAAAGTGCGACTAATATCACTAAAATATGTAAGATCTTAAGTTCAATTCCTACTAGGTGCAAACAACTCTGAAGTGATCACGCTAATGTTTTGAAAAATGAGTGCTTTACCCAGTTTGAATATGTGTGATGATGGGTTGAAGCCATATGAATTACTCAGGCTAAAAGGTCGAAAACAATGGTTACAAAAAACAAAAATAAAACAAAATAGAAAATCAAAATTCTCACTAAGCTACTCTATTAATCAAATATCACCTTTATCCACTAAAATTACTTTGATATATTGAAACATGAAAAAATAATTATTTTGGACAACCAGAAATAAAAAACATGCTTTATTATTTAAACATAGGCGGGTCCGGCGGCTTTAATCTAATTGTATGTTAGACGACTACTCACGTATAACCACGGCAATGGATAAAATTTGGATGCGTCAATTTGTACGTCTTTTTATCCGTGTGTAGTTTAAAGGTGACATTTTAGTTGTTTGTGTCATCTTAATTAAGTTATTCAAGTTGTCTTAACTAGAAGAACATTTTAGCGAGAAATGATAATGACTTCGGAGTTTCAAGTCACTCATCAAGAAAAGCTTTTGCTCTAATAACAATAAGTTTTCCAATGACCTTTTTAATAAAAAAAATTATTTCTTCTACTTTGCATTGGAGATGCTTCGATGCATTAGTGAGAAATGTCTATTTTAAAATAAATGAATATCTTTCTATTTTAAGTTATCCCCAAATAAATGTCTAGTTTGTGTTTCAATAAATCAAAATAAACTATAAGTGAGAAGTCATTTATTTAAAATGAAAATGAACATTTATTTTTAAACAGAAGAAGTAACCGTAAGCATAGTCTGCATTGTACAATTTTTAAAAATGTGTTTTCTATAAGAATATAATTCAAATTTTTGATTAAACCGCTAAGAGATGGATCAAAATAACCAGTCAAGTAGTCAAGGCCTCGGTTGGTAATTGAACGTTGATAGATTTGACTTATTAATTTATTCTGCGTTCAAATATCATATATCTTGAGGGATATGAATATGACGTTAATGGTTGAATAAGAAACACGATTAAACCATTTTAAGCATGGATTTCATTTTACTTAAATAATCACCCACACGTAATCATTCTTAATAATGTATTTAACAACACATATATAATAATATGCATCGTTGATGGTTTCTTCAGCGACGTGTATATATGATATTCAAACACATCACGTTTTCGCGTGTTTGAATTGTCATTATTAGACTTGAGACTTCTGAATCAAGGGCTATAAATCACAAAACGTTTGCCCCGTAACATGTCGGAAACCTAAATTTAGTGCCAAGTAAAAGAAAGAAGCGCCAGAAAATGAAGAAACCAGAACTCATTTGTCCATTTTCTTTTCTCACATTACTCGGATACAAGAAATACATCGTGGAGGAAGGTGGGTGATCCATGAATAAAAGAATCAGCACCATCTAAGATATACAAAGTAGCTATGTACAAAAACTTAATCCCTAGTTACGTATCAATATATTCTCGAGACAAAATGTGATTTAGCAGCTGTTTGAAATTTGCCAGCACATGACGTGGCCCTAAACTCTCTACGCCTATAAAGTTCAGGAGCTGCTCTACATCCTGCACAGCCATGTGAAACAGATCCATGAGATTATCAAGTTAAAGTAACACTCGGACAGTCGGAGGCTTTTTAGAACATCATCATGCACAGAAGGTATCAACCCATATACAACACTGAGAACCAGCTGATGAGACTGAGACAACAGACCAATCAAGACCAGTGTAGGTGGCGAGACGGTTTAGCGAGGTGGATATGATAAGACGTCAATATTTAGTTTACCTCGAGTTGACCGCAAGTCCGCAAACACTATTTTGTCCATTTTATTTTTTTTAAATGTGTTAATTATGATGGCACTAACGAATCAGAAATTTCTGATTAAACAATGTGGAGACTATATATGCTAAAAATAAACTTAAACCTTTCAACTCGTTCACAATCTGGTAAAAAAAATTGATTTGACCCATTGAAGATAATACACATCTCAAATCGACCAATCTTATAAGTTAAAACAACAAAACTGCCACCTCTAATCTTAACACTGGCACACGAACAATCAATCAAAATTCAACTCATGATCAATATCATAGATTCATAATGGATCTATTGCTTCACTAACTACACAGCAAGCAAAGCCTTGATAAATGAGTGGTAAAAAGGAGACACAAAGTCCTAATTCACTTTAAACTAATTTAAGTCACTACATTGATTTAATCCACCACAGCACATGTTTCAAGTGCATTTAATACTCTAATGTTCCCTTGAAAATGTCTCTACTCACCTACTATGTCTGAAATTACATTTAAAATATGATTTTAGAGATAAGCATTTTTATAAGGTATGAATGTGTATCAACAAGTTCAGGGGACCGACAGAGTATTACATGCATTATAATGTGTGCCTAAGGGCACAAGTTAGAAAATTCCTTATTGTAATTTCTTGGGGTAATAGAAGATTAGAAGTATAAGCAACTTTAAGACGAATTAATAAGAAACACGGACCTTGTTAAGCAGGAATACTGCATAAGCTGATCTTGTTGTGTCTTGACTGTCCAAGAATAATGGAAATTCCATTGGTTTTGAGGTTGAATAAGGTAATGAAATTGATGTCAAATCAGATATAGGTTCGAGTGAAGGTGCATAATCACATATATATGTTCTAGAAGCTCCCAATCGTATAGGGTACCGCAAAGGAAGTTCTATGTACAATGCAAGTAGTGAAACAGCCTGCAAGAAAACCACAAATGCCAATATATGGTCATTAAGTGTTTAAAGGGTAGTCTGGAAGCTATCTTACCAAAATGCTAGTACCCCCTCTGTTCCAATAAGATTCAACGGTTTCCAATTCAGGATATTATACATCAATTAGTATACACTCACTGCATGAAGTCATATTAAGTTTGGCATACAACAATCTCACTAAATTGTCACCGTTAACGGGATTTAAAGGATTTGATCATCTTGCTATTCAAGCATTTGTATCAAATAATGGGTCTAGTTATAGACTGTAATAAGTTTGGGACGGAGGAAGTAGTTGATCGAAAATAAAGTAAAGAGTAAGAGCGCATACATGTGCAACATAACCGAGGGCAGTTGCCGAACTCAGTATCTCCTTTTTATCAGTGAAAAAATTCATCTTTGTAAAAGGCCGCACACTCAGATGCACACCTGAAATTGTCAAAGATGATGCATCCAGGGGTTTCACTCCAGAGGGAATTCCTACGATAGTATAGCAAATTATACAAGTTTAACACAAAGTCACAAACCACATAATCCAAGTAACAGATCTATTATGACCCTTCTAGCAAAGTAATGAACATCAAGATTCAAGGCCATGCATAATTAATTGCGAGAAGCAACTCAAAGCTTCTTTTAAGCCTTAAAACTACAATGATCTCTAAAGGCTATTTGGGCTACACATAGTTTAGGATTTACTGTTTAGTCCTGCAACAAACTTACACAATTCTACCAATTTCAATTTGCATTTAATTTCATTAAAAATTAGGAAGTAAGTTGCATTGATGGTAAGAGAAAACATTGATCCCATAAACATGTATATTGTTTTGACTTTTGAGTTCATGCTCAAACTACTGAAATTGTTACCTGGCCCACTACTGCCGGTATATGATTCAGGTTCTTGATCATGTGTATGTACGGTCACAGCCTTCACAGGATAGATCGTTGAGACCTGTGACACCAAAAATTGTTGTCTCGTTCTCAAAAACTTCTGCAAATTCCGTAGAGGAATAAACCCTCCTTCTCCACCCAATGACTTATTTGCTTCCTACATCAAAAGCCATATTCAAACTTCTCTTCAAATCAAGAATGACAGAAATGCGAAAAACTATTTCCAGCAAGATTGGAAGAATATTATCAGTCCTATACAACTTTTGTTCTGGATAGTGCAATTTAAGGGAACAATTAGTTTTACAGCTAAAAATTTGAAGGCATGTGACCATGAGGAGTTGTAAAGATCATATTTTCCACTTTTGTAGTGATATAAGAAAAATCTACCCACGTAATAAAAAAATTAACTACCCGCAATCGCCTATTCGCGACAGAAAGGGCAGAACCAGCCATTAGAAGATATCTAATCTTAGAATTGAGTTGCTCCTCCTGCTTCTTTGTTTTCTCTCTAACAACTTTTGATTGCATTGACATGTTTCCCATCAACAGTTTTCGCGATTCCAATTTCTCTCGCATCTCATCTAGCTCGTTTGACCGCTTTAATGACTCTGCTTCTGACTGCGAAACAATTTACAGCTCGTTAAATCCGAGGGTTGATTATTTAAAAACCAAGATGCTTATAACGGGAAAGCGCATATTTTAGCATAAAAGTAGCAGCGACTAAAAAGCACAGAGGACCATTACGTGATGACTTTCTAATCGATTAGAATGAGGATATTAAGGCAAATAGTGATGCTAACATAATACCTTGAACTTGATACACTGATATGTATCTAGAAGTGTAGAACAAAGAAGAAATAATCACTTTGATTTCTTGTGCTAGATTTCTCTGCACCTAAACAGACCCTAATTCTAGAACATGTTTGATCGAAACATGAAACATCAAGCACAAATAAAATCAAATTATTGGAATTTTAAGTCAGCATGTTCTCACCTAGTGTCCCCTTCTTTATAACCAATCATATTGTAAGAAGAATGTAGCATTTAGAGACTTATAGCTAGCTTACTAAGAGGGTGTTTGGCATTGTGTCTTAGAAGTATATTGCGTATTCAGGTTGAAGATAAACCTTTCTATTGTTTTGGCATAGAGAAGCTGATTCTTATTATTTAGAACCAAATGAACAAGTTTACGAGTAGCTGCAACAACTAATTGTATGGTCATTTATTCGTCAGTCAATCTACACACAAATCAATAAAAGAATCAGAATTTGCCAGACAAGAAATTAATAACGGATGTTTGATTTCAAAACATTGATTTTTCTGCCAACCCCGAATCAAACCGATGTTCTAATAAATGTGGTAATAGGTAATGCGTAATGGTTGTTAAAATGATTGTATAATTTAAATGTTCTATGGGTGCGTTTAGTTAGAGAA
Organism: Tanacetum coccineum; assembly: GCA_026074375.1. NCBI lineage: Eukaryota > Viridiplantae > Streptophyta > Magnoliopsida > Asterales > Asteraceae > Tanacetum > Tanacetum coccineum. Next base: position 57,260 of record BQNB010024614.1, read on the forward strand.
AAAATTTCTTAGTTTTGTGTTTCCAGATTTGTGAAAAAAAAGAGGGGATTTGATACTCCACAAAACATAGAAAATGCGTTCATGTGATATTGTTTTCTATTCTCAAGAAAACAAAGGGGGTTACAAGGAAAACAAAAAAAAAAAGTGTTTTGTAAATTCCCTTGTTAAGTTGGGAAATGCATGTTTTGTGTTTTGTAGAGAATTTTGTTCAAAAACACCGATTTGAACGCAATCTCTATTCTACTTGTTTTCCACCACAATAGCAAACACATAGCAGCACTAGAAAGCGTGTTTAGCATTGCATTTGGAAAGTGAAGCTGATTCTGATTATTTAATATGAAATAGTCGGACGTTTTAGATTATGAGTAAATAATGATAATTTTCCGAACAAGTAAGTATGACAAGGGGAGACTAGTTTAAAAACCAAACACCCTCTAATTAAGCCAAATCAAACAATAAGCATACATTATGATGATCCAGCATGTAAATTCAACCATAAGAAGAATTTAATACATTAAATAATGTTGAGTGTGATACCTACCTGTAACAAGGAGTGAAGCTTGTGTTGGATGATATCTTTGGTATGATTAGCTTGTTGTAAGGCGGACGAAAGGCTCGAAAAACGAGTAACTTCATGTTGATAATCAACAATCTTTATTTCTTCTTCTTCTTGTTGTTGTAATAACTGTTTCTTGTTTGATTCCATCTGTAAAATTGATCATCTGAAAAATTATTCTAAAGATTATCGGGGACTGCTACTTATTAATTCGATTCAAATTTAGAATAACTGATGATGGTGGCTTTCAAGAAAAGCAAGTTATTAGATTTAAATTTGAATTGAAATTCAACCAAGAATGAATGAATGAATGTATGTTTCCACTGATGTGGTTTGATCAGGTAACCTAATGGAAGGGAATTAATAAAGAAAGATAGAAGAGAAATAAGGGAAGAAGTGGGACAATTTTCTGCATATCATTCCAAAAGTAAAAACCCTCCTTATATGGAGATACAACTAACATGACAGTTAAAATAGATCCTAATTTTACGACACACATGGAAAGTGGTATACCCACTCTTTCCTTTATTCTAGCACACTGGAAAAATGAAAAAGTCCAACATTTGAAAAAGTCTAACAATTAAAAGAACAGTTGCTTGTCTTGCATGAGATCACGTTGGCATGGGATTATGGCCTGGTGGGCACGTAACATCCTGTGTCATTTCATTTCTTATATTCAAAGCGACATGTCATTAGGGGCTGTTTGTTTCAGAGGTATAGAATTGCATGCTATTGGGAATAAAATATTATTAGAAAACCCATATAAATCATAGGAGATTAAATGAGTGGGTTTCTGATTTTTTTTTAATAATTCTTTCTCTCTCCAATTTATTAAACGGGTCTTCACGTTTCAATTTATAAATCATCTTGCTTTTTATTGTGATTTTTTCTTTCACCTTTATGACTGATAAGAAATTCTTTGTAATGTTAAATGAATAATTATTTTGGCTCGAATGATCTTTTCAGACTTTTGTCATTGTCGTTAGAGCTACTACATTAAAGTTGTTGAAACTCTTAAACAACAATCTTCGAATTTCGATTACCAAAGCTCCGCCACCGTTTTCACCGAAGATGTTTTATCCCGTTGTCATATTTTATTTCCTAGTCACTCGATTTGTGTTTTGTTGGTAAAGTAAAGAAGCTAATAAGTACTAGAGATGGCAACCATAATTTAACTAAAAAAAATTGTTTGAGAATTTTATTATTGTCAAATTTTTAGAGTGCTAGGAGTAGTGCCATTGGCCTCGTGTCGTTGGCCAAAATTGCCAAAAAGTGATATCACGTCAGCAAAAACCCCAACGACATCACATTTTCTGCGGTATTCTGGTGCCGTTGGCCAAATTTTTTTATTTTTTTTCATTTACATAAAAATAAAAATACACAATATAACTAAAATTAAATTTATTAAAATTAAAGCAATTACATTAAATAAATAAAAACATTACATAAAAATAAAAAAACATAATACATAAACAAGTTTTAAACTAAAAAAATTAATTAAAAAATATTTTTTGTAAATAAAAAAAAGGATTTATAAAATAAGAAATGACACAATATAACTAAAATTAAATTTATTAAAATTAAAGCCATTACATTAAATAAATAAAAACATTACATAAAAATAAAAAAACATAATACATAAACAAGTTTTAAACTAAAAAAATAAATTAAAAAATAATTTTTGTAAATAAAAAAAAGGATTTATAAAATAAGAAATGAGCCCCTCAAATTAATGTTATCCACTCATCTCCACCTCTCTATCTTCTGTCTGTTAAACACACACACATAAACAAAAACACACACATATAAACACACACACATACACACAGCAAACACAAAAGAACAAAAAAAATCAATGGCACCGGCTGGTTGTGATGGCGCGAGGGAGAACGGCACAAGGGCCGGTACGGTGCACTGTTGGGTTTTCTCGCGCCATTGAACGGCGCCGGCCAATGGCACGACCGTTCCCCCCACTCTTAGCAAGATGGATAGAAGGCCACTAGCACACTTTACATATTATGAATTTTACATATGTATGGTGTAGATTCGTGTATGAGCATACAATTTCTTTTGAAGTCTTGCAACGTTTCATCATAGTTCTACAACCAAAAATTTTTGATACTGAAACCTAAACTAAACTAAATGATTGGTTTCACAATCATATCCAACCTTATATCCAATTCCATTCCACCTGACAAACAAACCCAATTACAACAAGTCACATCTGGGGACGAACCTACATGGATGTCGGATGTGGCACGGGCTACACTCGATTTTAGGTCATTAACGCAAAAAAAGTTTAGATTGTCGTTTTTTAGTATCTGTAACCTCTAAAAAATTTATACTACTTTCGTTTTTTACGATACAACTTTAGTTAGCCCAACAATACCCTCGTGAAAATCATGAATCTGTCCATGGTCACATCATCATTCAACACTTAATCAAACATGTTATCAAACAAGTATAATAATGATTAGGGTTTTGCTAAACAATGTCCACTAGGCAAAGTTTAGGGTGTGGTTAATAAACACAAAACTTTCTAATTAACCAAAAAAATGCATTAAATACACATTAAATGAACTTATAAATTACTATATTGAAACATGATTTTCACTTGAATTAAATAAAACATTCATTTTATACACAAATTAACCCATGCCCGGTGGACAGAGTTTAGCAAAACCGTAATGATTATCA